>PVJA010006752.1:28076-40815 GCA_004027025.1 Myocastor coypus
CACACACACACAAAGGAGCACTAGGTTTAAGGGTGTGAGTGCTATAAAGGATAGATGGGCCAGTGAGATAGCTCAGTGGTCTAAAGTGCCTACTTAGGCAAGCTTAGGCAACTGCAGGGACTGTGGTTCAATCCCTGGTACCACATGCTATGCCAGCCCCACCCCCCGGCAAGCTGAGCCAGCCATAATAATGATAATAATAATAATAATAGTAATAGATATAAGTGATAGAGAGGGCTGTAGTCATGTTTGTCTGGCAAGCCCAAAGTCCTGAGTTTGATTCCCAGTACCAAAAAGAAAAGAAAAGAGAAGAGAAGGAAAGGCTGTGGTCATCTTTTGCTTGCTCTGCTACTTCCTACCCACCATGAAGTGTTTCTCCTGTCATGCCTGTCTGCCATGTGACACTTTCCTGAGCCAGGTATGGATTGAAATCTCTACAACCTGTGACCTAAATAGCCACTTTTCTCCTTAATTTGATGGGTTTTAGGTATTTTTGTCTTAGCAATGAGAAAAGTAACTAAACCATGTAAGTTTCAGTCCATAGTCAGCTGGCTCTAGCAGAAGACAAACAATTCATGGCATGGCAGGCAGGAGGAAGCAGCTTTCATTCCTTTTTAATTCTATCCAAGCTGCAAGCCTATTGACTGTTACCACCTATGCTCAGGATGAGTCTTCCCTCTTCATTAAATCTATTACCACACCTACAACTATGCTAAACTAATCAGTGTACTCATCTTGTATAACACACCCATGATCCAGTCACTCCCAATAGCCCTCCTGTGAAGGACATTCAGATAGATACAAGATGTAAATATTTCCCTCATGTTCCCCAGTATTATGATCATGTACTCGGTTAGGCCAAAGGAGTATCATACTCTTCCTTGGCACTCCAGGTTTTAGATCAGACTTCACTGCCACTGTGTTTGTGTTTGTAACTGTATGTGTGACGCTATGGAAGCAGTGAGCCACAGATGTGCAGTAGTGCTGTGATTGCTGTCACAGCTGTTGCTACTATCACAACCTCCAAATGAAGCTAGAAGGACTTCACTTGTTAGGATCATGGTTGCTGGTCAGTGCCATCAACATAACTTTTGTGAACCAAAATGCTCACCCTCAGACACTTCTGAGTTAGATATCTTGGTGAGGTATAAAAGTGTGTCCCTTTTGAAAGTTGAATCAATAAGTGGAAGGCTAACTGGGAGAGCATCACCGCTTCCAGAGCAGAGGCCTCTCAGAACTAGTTTTTTGCAGTTCATGGGGGAAAGGTGCACCTATGAAAGTAGATTAAGGAGCAGTGCCTCTGTCTGTTTTAGAGATGTGAATAAAAATCTTGGCTTGCGCCTGCCTCTTCTCTGGTTGAATGATTTTTCAATTGATTTGTATTTATTAGCTAATGAAATTAAAGTTGTAAAAATGATAACAGAAACACAATAAATCTCTCCTACAACTGGCTGTTTCTGTGTCACTGTGGTGCATTCCTCACTTTGATTACTTCAGAGTCTATTATTTTGTTCTCAATTATTCTGTTTTTCTGGCACTGGAGAAAATCAATTTGTTTTATTTTCTTTTATTCATGCACTCAATTATGCTCTTCGGGCACATTTAATCACTTTGATATTTTCATTTTATGGCCCGTCTCTAGGCACTTCAGCTGCATTGCTGCCAACAGGCAAGCAAGACTAATTTGCATGTCACAATAGACTTGAAATTCTAACTCAATTTAGAAATCTTTATGAAATCTCCCTCCCAGATATCCTTGGAGCTGCAAAGAGGCAGAAAGATGTGGGTAAACCAGGAGCGTATAAAGATGCTTCCTTTACTAGAAAGACTGTGGGCTCCTTGGCGGCCTGACCTGACCACAGCTTAGGGATGTCCCTGGTTAGGTACAGCAGGGGAGCCCATGGGATGGGATGTCTATAGCGCTTCCTGTGGAACTCTGTGGTAAGAAACCTGGAGCACCTGCCCTTCAGTAGAGAAGAAAGGGAGCTGGGCCTGCTTATTCTGGCATCAGATGACCCTCAGAACTTCTAGATTTGGCCATTGTGCTTAAGAAGGTACCTGAATCTCAGTCGGTTAACAGGCTTTTGCAGAGACTGAGAAAGCTGTCAACAGTTAGCCATGTCAGAACCCTGAGTGGTGTACTTTATTTTCTCTCATAATTTCCAACCTTCCTTTTGCCCCTTGATCATTTTGGCCTAAGAGCTGGAGGGGAATGAACAATACAATTGCTTTAGTCATGCACTCCAGGCAAACAAATGAACAAAAACGGCTTTCCATTAGGGCCTTCCAACTGCTTTTCCACATTTCTCAGTTTGTTGTATGCAACAATCAGCAGCTCTGCCAGGCAGAGGGAAAATTCTTTATTTCCTCTACTAATCTTTGAGCATGACCCTCAGCTCTTGTGGGCAATCCTACCTCCCCCTTATCTGCAATGTGACCCTCTACAAAGTAGTTAACTTTCTTAAGCTAAAGTTCCCTTGCCTACTAAATGGACTGATGATATCCAATTTAAAGACAGATTTGTTTCTTAAACTTCAATACTGTCAAGAGTCTTACCATACTCATATAGTAATTATGTGGAAACTTTTCTAGGGGTAATGTTGGGGATTAAGCCCAGGCACTTAAACACTGTGCCACCAAGCTGTATTTCCAGTTCCTGGAAACCTTTTATAGATACTCCTTTTTTGGGGAAAAAAAACATAGCTCCTTTTTAAGCAATACTATCAGTGAAATCAAGGAGTTTGATGTGTTATCTTTCTTTCCACTATCTATTGAAACACATACGTTAAATACACTAAATTTCTAGCTTATGTTATTTGATCCTACTTCATCTAGAATGTTCTTCACCTAAAGTGTTGTATAACTTCCTCATTTTATTAAACTCTATTCCTACATGTGAGACCTTCAGTAAGGACTTTCTTGACAACTTATTTAGAATAACATCCCCAATTTAATCTATAATCAAACTAAATATTCACTTGCTTATTGTTATCCATCACACTAAAACATAAGCTCTATGATGGGCAAGGCCTTTTTCACATTTAATTCTGTATCACTAGTTCTTGGCACAGATTAACATCAAATAGACATTTGTTGAATGAATGAAAAATTAAAATAGAAAGTTATCCTAGCCATAACGAGGTCCCTCTTCCACTTTATATGGGTGGTATTGGAGAAGGCAGAGTGGCAAGCCAGGACTTTGCATCCCTGTTTGATAGTAAGGGGAAATCCTCTGTCTGCTGAATCAGCAGAGGCCACATGGGAGCAGTAAAAAGGTCTATGCCCCTTATTAGCCAAGGCAATATTAGTAGAGTGCTGCTGGGGAAGCCTGAATTCCTGTTCCTTCCCAGCAGTAATAAGGAACTATTTTTCCCACTTCAAGTGTGTCAAAGGTGGCTGCATAGGAATCTGGATTTTTTATCTTTAATGTTTTTAGGAACCTCGACTTTAAAACAAACATTTCAGTGGTACTTCAGTATTTATCTTTGAGGGGACTGGGGAGATAACTCAGAGGCATAAGCAACTATCTGAGAAGCACAAGGTCCTGAGTCCAACCAACCCCCTGTACCGTGTGCCATGCTGGTGGTGCACACCTGTAATCCTAGCACTCAGAAGGTTGAGACAGGATGATTGCTGTGAGTTCAACACTGGCCTGGGGACTATAAAAGTGAGCAGAAGGCCAGCCCGAACTTCATAGTGACATTATCTATCTATCTATCTATCTATCTATCTATCTATCTATCTATCTATCATCTATCTATGTCTTTGAGTGATTATTCCAAATGTGTGTTTTTGTTGCTGAGTTATAGTATATCCTTTATTATTCTGAGGGGTGCCTGAAAAACCCATCACTACCACAAATATTTTTGAAACGTGTAATCCTGAAATTAATGTTTAGAAATGCAATAACAGCTTGTCATTTTTCTTTTCTTTTTTTTTTTTTTTTTTTTTTTGCGGTACTGGGGATTGAACTCAGGACCTTGCACTTGCCAGGCAAGTGGTTATTCTACTGAGCTATCTCCCCAGCCCACAAACTTGTCATTTTTCTGTCCCACCTGACAATCTGCTAAAATGTAAAAAAAATCTTTAAAAGTAGAAACTCAGATGTCTACTTCCACCTTGAGCTAATGTGGTAGTGGTACCTTCCCCTGACAGCACAGTATCAGAGGAGGCCTGCTAAAATAGAGGATTTATTTTATTTTATTTTATTTTATTTTGTCTTTTTGAGACAGAGTCTCACTATGCAGTTCAGGCTGGCCTTGAGCTCACTTTTGTAGCCCAGGCTGGTCTCGAACTCGCACCAATCCTTCTGCCTCAGCCTCCCGAGTGCTGGGATTACAGGCGTGAGCCACCACACCCGGCTAAAATAGTGGATTTAAATAAGATCTAGAGTTTCATAATATTACATGTAAATGTTTAAAATATGAAAGAAAATCACTAATCATACCAAGGATAGGAAACTCTCAATCTGAGTGAGGGGGGAAAGTCAACAAATCACAACACAGAGGTGACACAGATGTCGGAAGTATCTGAGAAAACATTTCAGGAAGCCATCACAAGAATATGTCTCTCTTTTCTTAATATTTTTGGTAAAGGGTCTCATTATGCAGCTCTGGCTTGTAGTTATCCTCCTGTTTTCAGTCTGTCCAGAACTGGGATTACAGACATGCATCACCATGCCTGGTCTTGGTGGCCGGCTCAGTGCACCTGAGGGTGGGGCTGGTGTGGTATGTGGTGCTAGGGATTGAACCTAGTCCCTGTGCTTGCCTAAGCACATGTTTAGCTTACTGAGCTATCTTGCTGGCTCCACAAGAATATTTCAATGAGAAATCATGAACAGGCTTATAATAATTTTTTTAAAAAAGTAAGTCTTGGCAAAGAAATGAAATAAATAAGGAAAAACTAAAAAGAAGAAAATATAATGCTTGAAATAAAGAACTCAGCAGACGGGTTCAACAGCAGAATGGTAGGGGTAGGGAAAGAATCAATAAAATGGAAAAACAGAACAACAGAAATTGGGGCTGGGGAGATAGCTCAGTGGCCTAAGCACCTGCCTGGCAAGCACAAGGACCTGGGTTCAATCCCCAGTACCACATGCTAGGGCATGATGGTGCATGCCTGTAATCTCCATGATGGAGAGGCTGAGACAGGAGGATCACTCTGAGTCCAAGCTGCATAGTGAGACAGTGTACCAAATAAATAACTGATTAAAAAAATTTTTTTAAAGAACAACAGAAATCATTCAATTTGATTGAGCAAATGACAAAGAATAGGCTGAATAATTAAGCAGAGATTTAAGGAACATGTAGGACTAGGATAAAAGATGGAACACTTATGTCATCAAACTCTGAAAGGGAGAGAAGAAAAAAGGTGAAACTGAAAAAGAATTTGAAGAAATAATTGCCAGATAATTTCCAAGTTTGGAAGAGACATAAACTTACAGATTTAAAAAGCTTACTAAAATCCAAATAGGAGAAACCTAAAGGAATCCATGCTAAGACATATCATAATCAAATTTCTGAAAAATAAAGGAAAAGAAAAAACATGGAAATTGACAAAAAAGAATATAATGTAACTGATCAATTGATAGTTCAAGTGATAATAAAAATTTTTTTATCAATAACCATGGAGACTAGAAGGCTAGAAAGAAGTGGTACAATATTTTTCACATGCTGAAAGAAAAGAACTGTCAATCTAAAATTCTGTATTCCGTGAAATATCCTTCAGGAATGAAGATAAATTAAAAATATTTATGGAGGAAAAAAATAAAGAGAATGTATTACCAGCCGACTTACTCTAGAAATGAATAGCTAAAGGAAATTCTTGAAATGGAAAGGAAACAATAAAATAAATAATCTTGAAGTATCAGAAAGGAATCAAGAACCCTATGAAGGGTAAAGTATGAGTAAATATAATTGATTTTCCTTTTCTGCCTGAGTTTTCTAAATTATATTTGACAGTTGAAGCAAAATTTTATAACATTGTCTAATATGCTTCTAAATGTATGTAGAAGAAAAAATGGGCAACTGAAATGAATAGACTCTTTTTAAAGAAGTACAAATTGCCAATGAACACATGAAAAAATATTCATTTTTTCTGGTCATTAGAGAAATAAAAATTAAAACAATACTGTACATCTATTTCACTCTAGAAAGAATAGCAATCACCAAGAGATTAAATGCTAAGGAGATTATAGAGAAAAAAATAGAATCCTTCTGCATTGTTAATGGGAATATATATCAGTCCAACTGGTATAGAAATCAATAGGGAGACAAAAAACTACAGCTGGGTGTGGTTTTGCATGCTTATAATCCTAGAACTTGGGAAGCTGAGGTAGGAAGACTGTTGCAAATTTGAGGCCAGCCTGGGCTACATAATGAGTTATTACTTTTATTCACCTTAATGAGAAAAATAGATAAAATAGCAATGAGACCATTTCAAGTCAGTTTAATAGGATGGTTACAGTAATTAATATGTTGGAAATTGTTATGTTCATAGTAGTTTTTCAGAGGACAAAGTGCACACATAATATCTTGTCTATACAATATTAGTACAAACTTTTATTCTCAATGAGGTAAGAGAAAATAGCTGTATATCTGTCCTAACTATCTTGTGTATATACATAGTGAGTTAAAGGCTAGCCTGGACTGCATAGTGAGATCCTGTCTCAAAAACAAAACAAAATGAAACAAAGTAGTACTACCACCACCAACAAAACCAAAACAAGAAATTTCATTTGACCTAGCTATTCCCCTATTAGGTGTATTCATGAAAGAGTTAAAGACATCATTGTAGTAATACATTATGCCCATGTTTATAGCAGCACGATTGATAATAATTAAGTCTTGGAAGCAACCTACACATCCATTGACAGCTGACTAGATAAAGAAAATGTGGCATAGCAGTACTCTGTGTAATGAACACATATTTGTAAACAATTTAGTTCACAAACAGAAGTATTTGGCAAAATTTTAATTTAGTTTGCAAACTTTTCATCAAATGACAGACATGATTGTGGCCGTATTTCACACAGTCACAAATGTGGCCATCATTTTCAAAAGCGTACAACAAATTAAGTTCATGAATGAAGGTACCTCTCACTGTATTTACATACAATGGAGTACTACTCAGCCATAAAGGATGATAAGTTTGAATTATTTGTACAAAAACAGAGGCACTTTGAGACCATAAAGTTAAGTGAAATAAAGCAGATACACAAGCTTAAATATAATATGGTTTCTCTTATATAAGAAATCAAAAGTATAAATAAATTAAAGAGCAAAATAAAAGATAGATAATAGGAAACAGGGAGACAGACCTTATGCAAATGGGAAAGGGATCAAGAAATTAAGAGAGGAGAGAAGAGGAGAAGGTGATATAAAAGAATTAAGATGTATTATGTGTATGTACCAACTTCCCACAATGAATGTTATCATTATGTACCACAAAATGGTACTAATACAAAAATTAAAAAAGAAATATTTAATAGAAGTTGGGGAGGGGCTGGGGAGATAGCTCAGTGGAGTAAGTGCTTGCCTGGCAAGTGCAAGGTCCTGAGTTCAATCCCTGGTACCACCAAAAGAAAAAAGAAATAAGTTGGGGAAAAGAAAGGGACCTAAAGATATATAGGGATTATTTTTATTTTTTGATATATAGGGTTTTTATGCATGCACAGGGGTAAGATATGGACAACAATAGAATGAAATGAATTGTGAGTGTATAGTATATACACAGAGTAACTATTTAAAAAGTCAATACATTATTTTTTTTTTGGTCTTTTTGAGACAGGGTCTTACTGTGCAGTTCAGGCTGGCCTTGATCTCACTTTTTTAGCCCAGGCTAGTCTCAAACTTGCTCTGATCCTCCTGTCTCAGCCTCCCAAGTGCTGAGATTACAGGCATGCACCACCATGCCCAGCTCAGGATATACATAGAACATATGCCAAGATAGGTCATGTCCTGGGACATAAAACAAAAGTCAACAAATTAAAATGAACTGAAATTACAACGTATTTTCTGATCACAGTGGTATATGTCTAGGCCTATATCATTTCACTGGAGAATTGTATTCAAATGGAGAATTAACACCAATTCTATGCTACCTCTTGCAGAAAATGGAAAAGAACACTTTTATTTGTCTTTTAAGGCACATAGTGCCTGATACCAAAAGCTGATTATAATAAAAGAAAGAAAAGTACACATTAATTCTCCTCATGAATATAGATGTAAAAATCCTTAAATATATATATCCATGTAAGATTTATGCCAGGCACATAAAGATGTTATAATGTTTTGAAAAAAAAAAAAGGTGATACAATGTTTTGAGACAGGGTCTCATTATGTAGTTCAGGCTGGCCTTGTGCTCATGTTTGTAGCCCAGGTTGGTCTCAAACTCACGCTGACATTCCTGCCTCAGCCTCCCAAGCACTGGGATTACAGGGGTGCTCTACCACTCCTGGCTGTGAAGCATTTGTAAAAAACCTATCTAAATTAAGGTGCTAAATAAGAGAAATCACACACACACACACACACACACACACACACACACACACACACACATATATATATATATATATATATATATATATATATATATCAGTGTGTTAGGATCAACTGATCAACTGATGAAATAATACTGGACAAAATTCAACGGAATAGAGGATACATGACCTCAACTTAATGGGGAAAATCTAGGATAACCTAGACCTAACATACTTAATGGTGAAAAGTGGATGTTTTTCTCCTAAGTTCTAGAATTAGTCAAGGATGTCTGCTCTTGCCACTTTTATACAGCATAGTATCAGAAGTCCTAGCTAGCAGATTAAGACAGGAAAATGAAATGAAAAGCATATAGATCAGACTTAGGCATGGAGGTGCATGCCTATAATCCCAGCACTCTGAGAGGCTCATGCAGAAGTATCTTGTTCAAGCTCAACCTGGGCAATTTCACAGCTTAGCAAGCCCCTCTCTCAAAATAAAAATAAAAAAGGACTGGTAATGTACCTCAGTGGGAAGGCCCTCAGTTCTATCCCCAGTAAGGAGAGGGGAAGCATACCAATCAGAAATGAAATGAAATTTCTCTATTCACATATGAGTAAAGGTCTATGTAGGAAGTCCCAAGGAATCTATGAAAAAACAAAAACAAAAACAAAAAAACCCCAAACGCCTAGAACTAATAAGTGAATTTGGCAAGGCCACAGGATCCAGAATTAATGAACAAAAGTCCATTGTATTTCTATAAAGTAACAATAAACACATAGAAATACAAATTAAAAATGATGGAATATATAAGCCTGTTCAGGCTTGGTATGCTAAAAATTACAAACTGCTGATGAAGGAAATCAAAGTAAATCTAAAAATGGAGAGATATACTATGTTCAGGATTATGAGACTCAATATAGTAATGACGTCTCCTCTTCCTAAGTATGATATGTAGGTTTAACACAATTCTTCTCCTTGCCTCCCTCTCCTTCTCTACCCTCCCCTTCCCTTCCTTCCATCTATGGTAATGGGGATTCAGCCCAGGGTCCTCACACTGAAATATATCCCTAGACCCCTTTTTTAAAAGAAAATTTTTTTGAGACAGGGTCTTGTTAAGTAAGTAAGTTTCCTCATGGTCCTCCTGCATCAGCCTTATAAGAGCGATAAATTATAGGAGTGTACCACTATGTATAGGTAACATAACTCCTTTCTAAATCATATAAAAAATTAATATAGACAAAATTATTCTAAAGTTTATATGGAAGGGCAAAGGAGACATTTTGCTAAAGTAATCTGGAAATGAAAAAAGTATGATGAATCATTTTACCTGATTTTAAGATCATAGCTATGTTTGTTAATCATGGCTGTGAAGCAATAGATACATCAATGAAGCAGAAGAGAAACCCAGAGAGATTGAAATAGTTGTATTAGAGTAACTGAAAATTTTAGAAAGGAAGTTGTTCTGGGGAGCTAACTAGATTTTCTGAACTCTGCAAGACAGAAAAGGTTTTACTTCATGAGTCAAGGGATGATTTGATTTTCTTTTTTTCTTTCTTTCTTTTTTATCTTTTTTTTTTTGGCAGGACCAGGTTTCAAACTCATGACCTTGCAATTGCCAGGCAGGCACTTGTGCCATGGAGCTACTTCCCCGGCCCCCCAACCCCCTGATTTTCAAGATAAATGGAAGCATTCTAGAATCCTGAGGTTCCTAGAAAAGAAACAGGCCATGAGACATTTGAAATACTCAACCTTTAGTATGTTATTGTTCCAAATGTCTAAATGCATAGTGATCAGATTTTACAAACCAAGAATGGAGACATAAAGTATGACAAAAGATGTTTTTTTTAAAAAAAACCCAAACATATTATGTTTTATTTCTGACTACAAAAAGAATACATGTTCATGACAGGAATTTTGAAAATTGTAAAAATAAAAAGGAGCGGGTAAAAATTACATATAATTCAAATCCTAGATAACTACTGTTAAACTACTTTAGTAATATATCACGGAAGAGAACCACTGTAAACATTTCCTTGTAGTGTTTTCTGTGCATATTCATATCCTCACATGTATATTATATATAGTTATCAAGTCAAGATTGTGTGATATTAAGCCATTTGTGTTTGCTTTTCACTTATCATTGTTATCATGAGCATATTCTTTTTTTTTTCTTGCTTCATTTATTTTTATGGCCGGCTCAGCCCACCCCAAGGGCAGGGCTGGCACAGCATGTGGTGCCCGGGATTGAACCGCGGTCCCTGAAGCCGCCCAAGCTTTCCCAAGCAGGGGCTTTAGACCACTGAGCCATCATTCTTACATTATTATTTTCTTTAAAATTTACTTTTTAAGCCAGGCGTGGTGGCTCACACCTGTAATCCCAGCACTCGGGAGGCTGAGGCAGGAGGATTGGTGCGAGTTCGAGACCAGCCTGGGCTACAAAGGTGAGCTCAAGGCCAGCCTCAACTGCATTTGTCTCAAAAAGACAAAAAAAAATTTACTTTTTAGTTGGCGGCAAGAAATTTTTCCATGTAGATGTACTGTATGAGGTCAGTACCAAACCTCATCTCAAAACAATAGAATAGTATGTTTCTATGAAATTGTGCCCCTTCACAACAACTTCCCCATCCTAACCTCAGAGTCCCCTTTACTTCTGTTCTTCTTGATCGTCTGTAAATGCCCTATCTCTATATCCTTGTGATAGTCTCTTTTTAAAAAACATTTATTTTATTTTTATGTATCTAGTACAGGATCTACAAGGTCTTACTACACAGATCAGACTCTAGTGATTCTCCTGTTTTCAGCCTCCCAAGCACTGGAATTATAGGCATGCACCACTGCGCCCAGTTTCAACAGCTGTCTCAGTGTGCCTCAGGTGTTGAGCTGGTATGGCACACCAGGGATTGAACCCCAGCTGCTTTGCTCTGCCTAAGTAGATGCTTTAATTCCATGAGCTATCTGGCCAGCCCCAGGTGATAGTCTCTTTATCATAGTTTTCAAGCACCCTCCCCAACCACCTCCACTTTCTGGATAAGGTCCTTGAAGATTCATTCGTGGACTATATCACTCTCAAAGTAATATCACATCATGTTATAATTCCAGAACATAGCATGGTTCCCACTTTACTGTATCTTATATGGGCTTTTCAAACTGAAATTGCAGAAACTCTCAATGTGCTCATCATTATTTTTCTGAGCTTCTTTTGCTTATTAGCACATCCTCATTGTAATCTATTTAAATCCTCCCATACTTCTCAAAGCAATCTCTCTAAAGTCTTAGACCCCAGTTGTATCTACACAGTGCTGGCCCTCACTCTATCCTGATCTGTCTAAGGCAGTTAGTTTTGTCTTATCTAAATCTATAAATTGTATCAGAAGTAGAGACCATGTCTTCAAATTCTCTTGTATCTCCCATGGCATTGGGTACACAGGAGCCTAAAAATACATTGATTGTGTTGGTTTCAAAATGGAGACACAATAGTGGAGAAGGGTTCCTTTTTCCCCACAGCCTCTCTAGCATTTGTTGCTGGTTGATTTCTTTATGATAGCCATTCTTTCTGGGGTGAGATGGTATCTAAGTGTTGTTTTGATTTGCATTTCATGGATGGCTAGCGATGTGGAGCATTTCTACATGTATTTGTAGGCTTGCTGCATTTCTTTCTCTGAGAAGTGTGTGTTCATCTCAGATGGCCATTTCTGGATTGGGTCTTTGAATTTTGGAACCCTAATGGTTTTTAGTGTAAAAATTGTGTAACTACTTATATCACATTGTATGGAACGTTATTAGAATATCAATGGTGGACAGAAAATATCAATTCCAAGCTAAGTCAAAGATATTTGATACTCAGAAAGCCAGTGATGATAAGCTCAAGTACCTATGTTATAGAGTAATAGTATCACAAAGCTTTTCTGCTGGAGGGTTGAGAATGTAAGTTAACAGACCAAAAATTGGAGAAAAAGAAGGGCTATGAGGATAGCCAATATTGTGGCCCTCGCCCTTCAAGGTCAGTAAGGACTCAGGATATAAGGGAACCTGTGCTGTAATATCCTATAACTCAGAGGTGTCCCAAATTTTCTGGTCAAGGAGATTATGGGACCTCAGAGGAAAGGGATAAATGAACTATAGTGCGTCTAAGGAGAGTCACCCAAAGAAAAACATTATCTCAGGCTTTCGTAGAAAGCAAACTGGCCAAGCAATGGCCGTGACTCGTCCCAAAGGCTGACACTAACAACAGTTCTACAAAGTACTGTATATGGTCCCAA
>PVJA010006752.1:47647-72112 GCA_004027025.1 Myocastor coypus
ATTTGGTCTTTTTGAGACAGGGTCTCACTATGCAGTTCAGGCTGGCCTTGAGCTCACTTTTATAGCCCAGGCTGGTCTCAAACTCACATTGATCCTCCTGCCTCAGCCTCCTCCTCCTCCTCCTCCTCCTCCTCCTCCTCCTCCTTCTTCTTCTTCTTCTTCTTCTTCCCCTTCCCCTTCTCCTTCTCCTCCTCCTCCTCCTTCTCCTCTTCTTCTTCCTCCTTCTTTTTGGTACTGGGGCTGGAACTTGGGACCCTGCACTTGCCACGCAGGCACTTAAGCCACTGAGCTATCTCACTGATATGGGTCTTTATATCACCCACAGCAAAGACCTTCAGGACCCTAAGACTGATTCCAGCATCACACAGATCTCCTCACGTTAGACTGGATTCCAATGTGGGAGTCAAAGTTAGGACAACTGGAGCTATCTTGGTTATTTTATGCATAACTACAGGAACTTCACTCCTCTAATATACCTTTATTTTTCTAACTTAGCAAATAGGATTTCAACTTTCTCTCTCTCTCTCAATTAAATAGGCAAATAGCTGACCCCAATACTTAAAAACATGGTGTATATGAGAAATGAATTGTAAAAAGGTAGTTAGGATCTGGACAAGGCCTTATCTGGAGAGTTGGGAACAGTGACTCCAGCAACTAGAGGGCAGAATAATCAGGAAGGCAAAGACTGCCATTTCTTCTCTGTCCTATGAGCACAACAATTCCTATGTAGCTGAGGGGAAGAGGAGAGGGGAGTGAAAGGGAGGGGAGAGGAGAGAGGAGGAGAAAAGAGCAACTGATCTATCCCCAGTACTCTGGATGACACTGGGGAACCTATTCCCAGGGCATCAGAATCCTTGATACTCATTGCAGTTCTGCATCGCAGTTCTCTTAAGGCACTGCTGGATGGAGGAACATCCATAGTGAAAGAGAAGGTCAGCAAGCTCCCTTCCTACTCAGGCCCTCTGAAGTCTAAATCAACTTCAACTTCTCTCGTCTTAAAGAGGGTTGTGTTATTGCTATTGGGCTTTTGAAAGAAAAAGACCGTACTATAGAACTTCTTTTTCCTGGAGGTATCTACAGTTGAACCTTTTGTCCTTCGGAAGGTGACATTATCTGGCCAAATGACAATCCCAGCCAGAAGGGCCTGTGTAGAATTCTAACTACAAGCTGTCAGGCCCAAAGGAGGTTCCCCTTCAGGGTCAGTGAAATGACTAGCCACCAAAAGACAAATGGTACTTGAGGAAGTGCCTGCTGATATGCCACCACACACTGGATGGAATAATGGGCGGGATAGGGCAAGATTCTGCTCACCTTTGATGTAGTTGAGGATTTGTTGGATTCTGCGGGGCTCATTGCGGTCTGGCCGGCAGCTTGGCGTGATTTCCAGCACATAATCAGGACCATATGCTGTGAAAAACTGTAGGGAAAAGAGAAAGACCAAAAAACAGCTAAACCGCAGAAGACCTCCAGACCGAGCCAAATACAAACAGGACCATCAAAAGGAACTTAGCACTACTGACAAGGCCAGGGAGGCCTCACTGGGAAGGGCAGGCGATACTACAGGAAGCTGGCCCTGGTGGCACTGCTTCCTGTTCTCTAGCCACACTTGACTGCTCAGTGCCCTTGCCAACCATCTCATGCTTTGCCTTCCTTCCCTTGGGATCTTTGCCATTGCTCTTTCCTAGGGCCTGTGAAAGCCCACCCCCAGTGCCTGCTGCCTGTGGCAAGCCTTCCAGGCACAGCTCAAATGTCACCTTCTTCACAAAGCTGTCCCTTATTCTCTGCCACCCTCCACCCCAGCATTCTGTTGGTATCTCTAATGGCCCTCATTCAAATAGACAGCACTTGGCTGTGTATCCTAAGCAGGTCACTGTGTTGGCTGCTGTGGGGACTCAGAAAATGGATAACACTTCCCCTGGGTCATGGATGGAGATTTTTCAACAGTTTCCAGTCCCCTTCCCCGACTATGAGCTCCCTGAAAGCAGGCAGTCTCTGTTTCATTCATCTTCAGGGACCTCACAGATTGTGACAGTTAGTTGCCTATTACCTCTGGTTGCCTTGAATCCCAGGTCTTAGCAATGGCAAACAACTCTAGTTTCTCTACTTTAGTTTTTTTTTTCCTCTGCATGTTTATTTGTTTTTAAATTTAAAGAAGCAAAATAAAGATTTGTGGATTCTATGTCCAGCCCTCTAGATGATACCTTGTGTGACCTTTGGTCAGTCACAATATCTGACTCAGTTTCTCTGTTAGGGTCCACTTGGGGAAAAACAGTGTGACAAAGGCAGTCATTGAGTTGGGATAAGTTCCTGAATGGGAAGATATGCAAACTATGATTTCTGTTTAGGTTTTAGCAGAAATAGTATTTGTGCACACTCTCTGGAGAGAGAGCATATGGTCCTTAACATTATATGCTCTCAATAGTGATATTGTTAGGTGTTAAGTAAACTAGGCAAATTCATATTCCATGAAAAAAATAGCACAGTGGACATGAAAACAAAGATTCTGGTATCTGTTATGATTTTGATGCCATTTAAAGAGCTTCAAAAAAAACAATCCACAGCTATTATGATTGTTACCAAATTGTCCTTGTTTAAAGTCTGGATGTACATCTGGTACCGTGGGAGATGTTGTGGAACAATCTTCAGGAATTTTAACAGTGTCTTTGTGTAATTCATGAGAGTAATTTGATGGGGAGATGGTGTTTGCACATCTATGACAGAAATTACTACAATTTAATTTTAATGAAAATGCTCAAGACTGTGCCAATGTTTCTAATGCCATTTGCATGTGTGTATGCATTTACTTGTGTGTGTGTATGCGTGTGTTTGTCCATTCAGATGTATATGCGTGTATCTAGAAAGGCAAAGGCTTAGTCCCTCCTACTGGAGTTATAACTCTGATGCCTGATATACTGAGTTCTGGAAATGGGAGAGACCTTGATAGAGGTCCTTTTCAGGAAGCCTATAGATGGTGCAGACAAGAAGGGTTACTTGGGAGACTCATCAAGAAGTTAACCCCCACCATGGCTGAGGAAATCAGAGAGGCTTATATTTTTAGCCAAGAAGGGATGTTCAGTCCCAGCCTGAGGTCCTTGTGGACCTGGATGTGGAAGAAGAGGCTTCAAACAAGTGCAATACCCTCTCCTGAGGAGGCCTCTTCTCCAGAAAGTGTCTGGTGGTCCATGTATCTCATTGCTATGGAAGATAGGCTTAAAGGTCAACAGAGGAAACAAGGTAGCCCCTCCAGGAGCCCCAAATCCCTGTCATCAAAGTGTTATTAAAAAATCAGAGGCAGGGGACCTAGCTGAGCTACTGGAGGAAGGAGTGTTCTGTCTCCACTTGTGGAGATGACACTGATGATCTCTAGGCAACAGGTCCTATTGCGAGGTGTATGCTTGGGCCTGAGGCTTTACCCCTCCCCCAGGAACCAAGGATTGAACTCAGAACCTTGTACTTGCCAGGCAGGCACTTGTGCCTCTGAGCTATCTCCCTGGCAATACACATTTATTTTTATTTATTTATCTTTTTTCAGTACTGGAGATTTAACTCAGGACTCTGCGCTTGCCAGGAAAGCACTTATTCTACTGAGCTATCTCTCTGGCTCTTGAGCTTGAGGCTTTGGAATAGCATGTCTTTTCTGGTGAGCACCTACTGTGTGCTTACCCACATTCCCTTACCATAGTTCTCTGACTGAGAGCACATGACTGCTGACCATATGGCCAGAAATGATGGTCATGTGACAGAACTAAGCTCTACTCTGATCAAGCCTCTTGTTTTGCTTCCATTTTCACCTGGCTCTGGCAAAGCCAGATGGCGGAGAAAATCATAAGCAACCCATTCCTTGCTGAAGTAGTCACCTTGCAGGTAATAGCCAAGTCTGGATTTCCAAAGTTCTTTCCACTTTGGCCAACCAAGTATTATCTCCAGGTCCTGCTTATTTGCAGAGACAGGGGGCACAGATGCTTTATGAAAGTCCTTATGTTGGAGCCAGTTGGTTCTACATGGCAGCTGGCTGGCCCTGGTTTGGGAGACTGCTTGGAGTTGAGGGAAACATTAGGCTATATCTAAAGCAAAGGTGGTGCCCTCTTCCCTCCTTGGCTTTGCTAGAACATTTCTCTGCTTCTGTTTTATGTTATTTTTCATATTTTTGCACTTGTTAAATCTTCTGCACTGGAGTATGAACTCTGTAAAGGTAGAAACTTGTCATGTTCTCTTTGCATTCCCTTTAGAGTCTAACTCAAGTCATCACTAGTTTTCCTTAAATGCATGCTGAATTAAATTCATTCTCTAAGGCTTTAGCTAGTTGTTCAAACAGTTCAAAGAGTCAACTCATACAATGAACAACTTTTCTGGACTTTGGAGGCAGCATGATGAGGTGGACCAAGCACTAGGTTTGGAGTTAGGGAGAGCTGGAATTTGGCGCCTGGATTTAGCTGTGTGCCTCAGGTAAGCCTTTTAATCTCTGTTTTCTACCAGAGGGATGATAAATGCTGATCTTACTTGGGCTGTTAAGAGTCAATGAGATAATATCTATCAAAGGGCCAAAGTTAGGGCGCAGGACACAGTAGGACTTTGATAACTATGAATTCCCTTTTCCTAGCATGAGAGGCCCTTGCCTAATCCTGTGTCATGCATATGCTAAGAAAGGTTGGGTGAAATGCTCAGGGCTGAGGAGAGAGAGCCTGATCTTCCTGCCAGCCCAGGCCTACCCATCCCAGCTTCCTTCATCACTTGCTTAAGTCATCAGCAGAGGGGCTGTGGGGAAACTGACTTTTGTCAGTTTCTGGTCCTATGGTCCTGCTGCTTGTTATTTACCGATGAGGTGGAGAGGAAATATGATCACAGAAGTCAAAAGAGGTGTTAGGATGCAGAGATTTGGCCAGTCTGAGGCCCCACCCTGAAGCTGCCATTCAGCCCTAAAGGGGAAAGGAAATGGGCACTGTAGAAATCCTATTTTTAGACAGGTGGAGCAGGGATGAAAGAGGCCAGCTGGCCTTGAAGGCAAAACACTAGTTTTGATCTCAGAAAAGGAAGAAGGAGATGCTGACCCCTTACTATACTTTCTCTCTTGGTACTCCTTTTGCTTTTTGGTTTCAATTTAAACACTTATCAGGGAAACATGGTGCTGGGAATAGGGAAAATGGAAGCTATGATGTGAAGCGAAAGGTTGGGTGTTATGGGTGATGGCTTTCAGGTGCTTTCCTGACCCAGGGACCAATGAATAAAGGAATGTGAACAGTTCCACTCCAGATCAGGTCAGCCCACATTTCTTGTTCAATTCTTTCCACTCTTGAGTGCACAATGGAAACAGCATACAATTAGATGTTTGGTGAAAGATATCAGAAGGAGTCTCATGGTTGCTGTTATTCCTCTGTAATTCTGTTTGGCTACAGAAAACAAACTCACAGACCTGAATCATCTGGTCCTCTTATCCTCACCTCAGCAGTTAGTAAGCACCTACTAAGTGCTATGCTAGGTTACTCACTGTGGTACAAAGACAGTAAGGCATATTCAATAAGAGTGATTATTATAGAGAAGCATAATGAGTAATTTAATAGTAAGCTCACCAAAATACAGAGGTTGACATGGTGGGGCATGCCTGTCATTCCAGCACTTGGGAGGCTGAGGGAGGAGGATCATTGGGAATTCAAGACAAGCCTAGGCTACAAAGTGAACTCAAGGCCAGCCTGAGCTGCACAGTAAGACCCTGTCCCTCACAAACCAACTAACTTACTTCTCACAATCAAACTATGGTAGGTGCTATCACTGTTTCGCTTTGAAGCACAGAATAGTCAGGAATCACATAGCTACTTCATGCAAAGCTGAGATTTAAACTTAGGTTATTCTGGAGGTCAGTGCTAATCACAGGGAACCTGTAGACAGCTCCAAAAGAAGTGACTGTGGAGGGGGATCTGGTCAAAGGAGCTTGGGAGATGGGTGAGGTGATCCCAACAGAGCCTAGGCAAGGGTAAGAGTAAGAGCAGGGCATGGTGGTACATGCTTGTCATCCCAGCACTTACTTGGGAGGCTGAGATAAGAGGATTGCTATGAGATCAAGGCCAGGCTGAACTACACAGTAAGAACCTGTCTCTCTCCTGCCTCCCCAAAAGGCAGAGAGCAAGAAACAATAATGCATAATTAGGTATAATTAGATGTGGCTTGGGGTCTTGTATAGGAAGGAGCAGGACACCAGGCTAGGGAGATAGGCAAGGGTTTACTGCTAGCATCCCTTACCCAAAGCAAGTGGTTGTATGAGAGTAGATCCTGTTTTGTTCCCTGGTACAGTGCTATTTCCCAAGGCAATGCTGACACCTGGTAAGTGGTAAGGAAATATGTGTGGGGTAACAAGTAGAATCTTGGGAGAGGTACAAGAAGCTTTTAAATAAGGGAACCAATGGGTCAACTGTTCATGTGAGAGGGCTCACTGGCTGGGCTGTGGTTACTGCAGGGGCAAGAGGAGGTGGGGGGGGGCACCAGTTTGCCTGGGGGTGGTCCTAGGGCAGGAATGGGGACAGGTGTGGGGGGAATTGAGAAAACCTTTAAAGTTAGTCCCCTGGAGGATAAAACAATGAATTGGATGTGGGGAACATGGAAGAAGGGCTAGTCTGGAGTTTCTGGAGGAGCATTAGGCAGATGAGGGCAGAGGAGAGGGCTTGGCAGTAGGAACATCAGTGCATAGGGGAACTTCCATTCAGAGTGTGCTGCAGGTCAGGGCTCTGGTGCCATGGTGGCCTGGGTGAGAGTGTGCCCCACTGATGAGTGATTTGGGCCTATGGCACAATGTATACTATACATTGGGGAATTACCAGTGTCAGAAAGGGAAGGCATCAGATGAGACTGCCTTGGCCAGCAGGGTGTGGCTTGGGGCCACTGGAGAGGAGAGGAGAGGAGGGTAGGGTAGGGTAGGGTAGGGTAGGGTAGGGTAGGACCAAAGCAAGAATCACAGGGAACAGCAAAAGTCAGTGAGTGTATGGACCAAGGGTACAGAGAGAGGCTGGGCTAGAGAGGGCGGAGAAGTTGAACAGGAGGAAAAGAAGGGAATGACTTCCTTTGAAAACAAGTTTGGTAGCTGGGCATGGAGGTACAAGCCTGTAATTCTAGCACTCTAGGGGACTGAGGTAGGAAGATCACAAGTTTGAGCATAGCTTAGACAAGTTAGCAAGACCACATCTCAAAATAAAATACAGTAAAAATGTGTTGGGGATGTAGTTCAGTAGGAAAGTCTTTGGTTCAATCTCTAATATCACTTGATCCCCCAGCCCACCCCCCTACAAACAAACAAACAAAGAAACAAAAAACTCCAAACTAAAACAACAACAACAAAAAAAACAAACACAGGAAGTGGGGAGAAGTTGAAGTTGATAATTAAGTTCTAGAGTCTAGCTGAGTGTGAGAATTTTGGTGCTACTGATGGAAACAGTGTGAAAGAGCAAAGGTACCTAAGGGAAGATCGTAGGCTCAGTTTCAACTGTGTTTGAGATTAAAAATAGGGTATCTGCGTCCCAGTGGCTAGCAGGTGGCTGGGGTGGTTAAAGTAAGGTCCAGAACTCAAGGTACAAAACTGGGAAGTCTCGATACACAAAGTAGTTGGGGGACAGAGTTCTATTGAGCAGAAGACAAGGAGCAAGCAGAGAGGAAAAAGAGAACAGTGAAATCCTCTGGAAGTTCAGGGATGAGAAGCAGCACATAGAAGATGCTTGGCGGACTCTACTCATCAATCCGGCAGTATGCTCCCATGCTGAAGCAGCCTCCCCTTCCCTGCATCTCAGTCAGCTGGGGACACAGTAGCACTGCCTCTGTCTGGCCCCATCTTTAATGGCTCTCAAGCTTGTGTTAACTCTACTTCTACCTTTTCTTAAAAATTATATTCAAGTGTATCTGGGCAAGCTCAAGGTTAGTACCAGTGTCTCGAACAGACCTTTGAGGTTTTCACTTGGGGATTTGTTCCTCTGATAAAGTAATAGGGGCCCTGTGAAGGAAGGTCGTTTCTTGTCTCAAGGAACCCTGTGAACAGAGCTCATCAGAGCCAGAATAACACAATACTAGCACTCAAAGAACCGGGGCATAACCAGGATGGAAACAAAAAGCCTCTTTTTCCCAGAAAAACATTTCTATTTACAGGAAATTCGGTTACATATGTCACTGATGGTACATTTTAAGGACATAAAATTGCAGTGGTATTATTGGGAGTAAATTTTATTGCCATGGTTTTCCAGCACCAACAAAATAGTAACTCCATTACTTACTTGGGTGGACCAAATGGAAGACAGCAGCACATGAAAGGTGACTGCTAGCAGGGAGGGGGTGGGGGTTTTCAAAGCCTCTACTGCATGACTGAGAGGTTGGGGAGATAGGCTATGGGAGATAATGTGACATGTGGAGTGGACTCTTTAAGTTGCTGGAATAGAACTCAGTGTCCTGTCTAGACTCCATCTGTATCCTGCTGTGGTGCTCGCCTTACTCCTTGAACAGAGTTGGTATTTAAGAACGGTGTTCAAGAGCTGTTTGTTTGAATGAACAGGATATGGAAATACGATATTTATTTATTTATTTATTTATTTATTTATTTATTTATTTTGAGAAAGAGTCTATGTAGCAGGTTGGTCTTGAGCTTCCTGCGATCCATCTGCCTCAGCCTCCCATGTGCTGGAATTATAGGTATGTGTCAATATGCCTGGCTATGGAAATAGTTTTATTATTTAGGTTGTTCTTTTTATTTATTTGTTTTATGTTTTTAGTGCTGGGGATTGAATTCAGGGCCTTGAATGTGCAAATCACACATTCTACCACTGAGCTACATCCCTGGCCCTTGATCAGATGTTTGGTGGCATTTTAATTATTGTTATTAAAAGAAGTTTATTAAGCCAAATAGGTAAACCTGGGAGATGTTATCTTGTTTTAGCATCAATTACATTTAAATGAAGAATATGTCTGTGAGGTTTGTGTCTGCATGTGCCCCCAAAGCCTTGTGCAGTCACAGGTGGAGCTTTCAGAGGGGGGTGGTTCTAGAGTGTGGGGTGCTGGGATCAAGGGCGTGTGATTACATCAGTCCACTGATTGGTTGGGCACAGTTGTGGGTGTGGATAAAAGGAAGGGCCTCCCTGGGGGTGAGTGCTACCTTACCTAACAGTGGTAGCCTGGAAAGACTCTAAGAGACTATAAAAGACAGAATGAGGGCTTGTGGGGTGCTTGCTTTTTGCTACTTTGTTGCCACCTGCTCAACATAAGCTATTTTTCCTCTATGATGCCCCTCTGCCATGCTGCCCTGCCACAAAGCCAGCCAACTATGAACTGAAACCTCTGCAAACTGTGAACTAAACCATTCCTCCTTTAACTTTGGGTATCAGATATTTTGTCTTAGCAATAAGAAAAGTGACTAAGACAATGCATAATTTTTTTTGTGTGTGTGGAACTGGGGATCAAATTCAGGACCTTGCACACCAGGCAGGCACTTGTGCCCCTGAGTTATCTCCCCAGCCCCAACAATGCCTAATATTAACAAGACTTTTTTTTGTGGTACTAGGGATCGAACTCAGGACTTTGTGCTTGCTAGGCAAGCATTTATTCCACTGAGCTATCTCCCTGACCCTAATAAGTCTTATTTCATTAGGTAAAATACTTAAGAGACTATTTGGACACATGTGTAGCCTTTTGGTATATTTAGTCTCATTAGTAAGGTTCCTATATTAGTCAATCCATAGCTGTGTGTGTGTGTATGTGTGTGTGTGTGTGTGTGTGTGTGTGTGTGTGTGTACAAGCATGCATTTTATTAGTTGCTGAGCATCATTCTAGGCCTTCAGGAAAAGCTAAGAACAAAAAAGAGTAAGAATTAATAAAAAAAAACAGCATTTCTGCACAGTGGAATATTACTCTGCCACAAAGATACATTTGAGTAATTTGTAAGAAAACGTATGCAACTTAAGGCCATAATGTTCAGTGAAATCAATCAGACACAGAAGTGTAAAAACCACATCATTTCTTTTATATGAGAAACACAAAGTATAAATAAAAAGCAAAATAAAAGATAGATAATAGGATGTAGGGAGATAGAGCTTTGGCAAAGGGATAGAGGGAGGGTGAGGGAGAGAAGCAGAAGGAATTGGGATGCATTATCTGCATACACCAGTTCCCCACAAGGAATATAAGCATTGTGCACTGCACAGGTGTAGTAATAAAAAACCTTAAACAAAAGAGTAAAGGGCCAGGGAGATATTTCAGTGGCATAAGCATTTGTCTGGCAAGCGTAAGTTCCTGAGACTGATACCTGGTACAAACAAAACAAGACAAAACAAAACAAAACAAAGAAAAACAAAAAACAAGAGTAGGGTCTGGTGAGTTCTCTCTCTCTCTCTGTCTCTCTCTCTCTCTGTCTCTCTCTCTCTCTCTCTCTGTCTCTCTGGTGAGTACTCTTAAGGAGATGACTATCCAAAAAGAAGAAATATAAAATAAAAATAAATTTTAAAAAGGAAGGCATAATCACAGTAAAGGTGGAAGAATAAGTTTAAGCTAAAACTTGTGGTGAGTTGGCTACAGTACAATAAAATGCCCTCACATGCATGTGTGGCATGAGATGATGACTTGTCTAAGACCATAATGTGAGCACTGTAACAAAACAGTTATGAGTTTGAACATATGGCTTCACATTTTCAGTCAAGTGGGCTTTCTACTATACAGTAGCATCTTGGCTCATGAACTTAATTTGTTTTATGATTTTGGAAAAGGTGGCTACATTTGAGTTCGTTGTGTGAAAGACATCTGTGGATATGGTTGTCATCTGAAGCAACCAAACATGAAATTTTGCCAAATTCTTTCATTTGTGAACCAAACTGCAAAGAAAAGTGTTTGTGAACCAAGGCACCACTCTATAATGATGTGGTCAAAAACTGGTTAAGGACTGAAATTTTTGCAGGTTATGAGAGCACACACCTATAACCCTAGCACTCTGGGAGGCTGAGGCAGGAGGTATGTAAGTTTGAGCCCAATTTGCACAGCTTAGCAAGCACTTGATTTGAAAGTTAAAAAAAATCAAAGGGCTGGGAATGTAGCTCATTGAGAAGGCCCTGGATTTAGTTCCCAGAATCACTCCTCTAAAAAAAGACAAAAATGGGCCAGCCAGATAGCTCAGTGGATTAAAGCACCTGATTAAGGCAGACAGAGGGACCAGGGCTCCTTGCACTGGTGTGGTTAGATGGTGATTGAGACTGGGTGTTGTGATACGTGCCTGTAATTCTAGCACTTGGGAGGCTGAAAACAGAGGATCTCTACAAGTCAGATCTAGTACTAAGACACTGTAGACCCTTTACTAAATACATAACAATAACTACTAAATAAATAAATAAATAAAGACATAAAATTTCAAAACTGAGGTTTCTTAACCGGGTGTGGTGGCGCACACCTGTAATCCCAGCAATTGGGAGGCTGAGGCAGGAGGATCAGTGCAAGTTGGAGACCAGCCTGGGCTACAAAATTGAGCTCAAGGCCAGCCTGAACTGCACAGCGAGACCATGTCTCAAAAAGACAAAAAAACAAACAACCCCCCCCCAAAAAAAAACTGAGGTTTCTTGAGTTTCCTGTGATGACCCTTAAATCTTTGCTCCACCATTTACTAGCCATGTTATGTCAGGCAAGTTAGTTAATTGTGATGGGCCTCGGTTTTCTTGTTTGTAAAATGGAAAAGGATAACAGAACTTACTTTATAGGGTTGTAGTGTGCGTAAATGAATTCATGTAAAACTCTTAGCTAGCTCAGGGTAAGTGCTTGGTAAACGGTTACTAAATGCTATCCGTTCTCCCCCTACCATGTGTGTTATCAGCTGTACCCAGAAATGGAGTTCTGAATGCAGTGCACAGTGATAAAAATCAGAGTTCTTTACAAGTGCCCATTGAGACTGCATAAGAGTGAATTTTGAAGATCTTAGGCTGTCTCCAAAAACCAGTAAGACAGAAAGAGGGGCAGCGAGGTCAAGCAGAGATGTCGAACTGAAAGTGACTTAAGAAAAATGGCAGGCAGGGGGACAGAGTGAGACACTGGGGGTGGTGGGAATGGGAGTGTGGGAAAAGTAACAGGAAGGAAGAGATAAAGTGAGGGAGTTGGGCTGGGGAGGAGTGAAGACGGAGGAACTGAGGAGGAGGCAGGAGCTACAAGGGCAGGTGTCAGGGTGTGCTCTTAGGGCTGTGGGGGCTGAGTCCTGCCTGATACTAATATCTTCCTCACATTGCTGCTGATCCTCAAATTTCCACTATTGGAAGAAAGAAAAAAATCCTTCATAAATATGTGCAGGTCCAAATCCAGTTATACCATATGCCTGTTAATCAAATGAATATTTTGGAAACAAGCCTATACATGCAGCTTTTTTACATCAAATTTTGTTTTGGCCAAGATGGGGGGGGGAGATAGCAGGGGATATTGCTTAACCTGGCTCGTTGCTAGACAAGTAGTAAGATGACTTTGCAAACAAACTGATTCTGTTGGAGGGTGAGCAAGATTGCCTTGGGTCATCCCAATCCTCTGCTGAGCAGTTGCCCGCTCTCCAACACTTTGCTGCTAAATTTCTTAAAACCACTCTCTTCTTTCCTGATTTGGTTTCCTCATTTCTTAGACAATCTAACCCACTGAAGTCTGGCCTCTTCCTATCTCCATTGCACTGCTGTTTTGGAGGGGGAAGGCAAAAAAAAGATTTCAGTTTGTTGGTAACATTCATTGGTTGGTAATGAGCTTGCTTGGAGTACTGTGTTGAAGGAGATTCTGAGGCAAGATCTAGATTCAGGAAAACATGCCATGATCAACTGATAATATCCATCTGAGTAAGTAGTGGGTGATTTGGGTGCTGGGGTCATTTGCACCCTGTATTTGTTATTCTTTAATTAGCCAAAAAGGACAGAGAGAAGATCAAGTAAGATGAGGGTCAACTGCAAAGACATTAGGTTGGATAATTAGGAGGTCATTGTCCCTCATTGCCACTATCACCACTGCTCTTCCTATTCCTTCTGAGTCTCCTTTCCTGGATCTTCTTCCTTTATCGGTGAAGTGCAGGATCCCTCTGGTTGTACTCTTGGCACTCTCTCTCTGTCTCTCTCTCCTGCGTACTCTGTTGCTATTTAATTACATCTGTGCAGACTCCAGGTTCAGTCAATAGTTGCTCTAGCCCTTGACTTGCATTTATAATCGTTTGCTGGACATGGCCATGTGAAAAATTTGAATTCTTAATACTTAATGTGTTCTAAGTAGAGCTAATTCAGTATAAATCTTTTGAAAGAGAATGATCCTTTTTTTTTTGTTCACTCAGCACTGTGGTTGAGTCTTACAAAATGATAAGCTCCTTGGCAATGATTTGGACTTATGAACTGAATGGGGTAGTGTCCTTCCTTGTGCTTTGTTTACAGGCACTAGGTTTTGTGCTTTTAAGATTTCTCTCTTTTACTTTTTGCTTTTAAAATTTCTACAATGATACAATTTAGGCGATCTCTGTCTCTGAAATTCCCGTTGTTTGATAAGCAATGATTTTTCTCACTCCTTGTCAAACAAATAACCAACCTCTGTATTGAACTACGTGATAGGAGGGTGAAAAGTACAGGATAATCCCAGGACTGGCATTCTCTTTCAGGGACAGCCTGATAGGGAATAAGATACTTTGGGTATTACAGTACCTGAAAACATTCTTTTTTAAAAATTTTATTTATTATTATTTTTTTCTTGTTTCAGAACCTTTGTTTATTCACTCATTTTCATGGCCGGCTCAGCCCACCCCAAGGGCAGGGCTGATGCAGCATGTGGTGCCGGGGATCAAACCGCGGTCCCTGAAGCCGCCCAAGCTTTCCCAAACAGGCGCTTTAGACCACTGAGCCATCCCGCCGGGCCCCTGAAGACATTCTTGCTGGTTATCTCCTGGGGCAGGATGCAGCATGGTAGGTGCTAGAGAGATAATGCTGAAGCAGATAAAGTCTCCGGCTTTGAGAAGCTTATCATGTGTAGTAGGGAATGGGGATGTGCAGAAGCAACTACAATAAGAGGAATGTCAGAAGAGAGTTAGGCCTGGGGTTGCACATGCCTGTAATTCCACTCAGGAGCCTGAGGCAGGTGGAGGATCCCTACGAGTTCGAGGACAGCCTGTGCTATGTAGTGAGTTCAAGCCCAGCCTGAACTAATAGTGAGACTTTGTCTCAAGAAGGAGAAGGAAAAGGAGAAGTTGTCATTTTTCTAGGCCAGTAGGACCATTGGGAATTACTAATTCTCAGTGTTGGAGCTGGATAATGAACAAGGCTTCATGACGATGGAAGGCAATTGAACTGAACTCGAAGGATGAATAAGATCTAAATGGGATGGGAGAGAAGGCAACAAAGGCAGAAGCAGCAGAATGAGGACAGTGATGATATAGTCAAACAAATCACCAAAAATAATTTGTAGAGCTGGGCATGGTGGTGCACACCTATAATCCCAGCACTTGGGAGGCTGAGGCAGGAGGATCGGTGGGAGTTCAAGACCAGCCTGGGCTACAAAAGTGAGCTAAAGGCAAGCCTCAACTGCATAGTGAGACCCTGTCTCAAAAAAAGAAAAAAAAATAAGAATAATAATTTATAGAGAACGAACAGAGTATTGGGTCAAGAGCAGCACCAGCTGAACCCTATAATTAACTCTCTGCTCTGAATCACTCATCCTTCTTTCATGATATGTGTGATACAGGTTGATAGGCTTTGCACAGGTGAAAGCTGTGGCTGGATCCGATAATCCTAAGTGGGATTTTTTACTGATGGATGTATCTGCAGCACAGCTTCTGGCTTCCTAGATGGGCTGGCTGTGTTCTTCCTCTCTGTTCTCACAGCTCAGCTCTGAATTCTATTCTAGTACTTATCATATTATACTTATCAGTGTAATTGTTTGTTTCTATGCCTCTCTTCCTCACTAGCCAGTGTTCTCACCAATGGGGGGAACTAAGTCCTGTTCTTTTCCATACCCTTGAGATTTGGTATGGGCCTGGCACACAGTGGGTGCTCCATACATCCTTTCTGGGTGAATGAATGATTCTGACCTGTGGCCAGTTGGGCCTGCTTGTTGTCAGAAGCTGACTTGTCTTGACATGAGAGATGCATAAAAAATAAATGGCAACCGGGCGTGGTGGCGCACACCTGTAATCACAGCAGTTGGGAGGCTGAGGCAGGAGGATCAGTGGGAGTTTGAGACCAGCCTGGGCTACAAAAGTGAGCTCAAGGCCAGCCTGAACTGCACAGTAAGACCCAGTCTCCAAAAGAAAAAAAAAAAAAAAGAAAGAAAGATTAAAAAAATGAAGGGCAGAGGCTGGAGAGATAGCTTGGTGGTCCAAGTGCCTGCCTGGCAAGTGCAAAGATCATGGGTCAATCCCTGGTACTGCCGAAACCGGGTATGGTAGTACATTCCTGTAATCCCAGTGCTGGGGAGGCTGAGGACAGGAGGATCACTATGAGTCTGAGCTGTGTAGTGAGACCCTGTACCAAATACATAAATAAATGAAAATAAATTTAAAAAGATTTTTATAAAATGAAGGGCAGGCAACCAGAGGAGGTGAAAAACATGCTGCTTTAATGACATCATTAAAAAAAAAAAAAGAAAAACAGAAGGCAGAGACAATTGTTCCCACTCAGGCTTTAATAAATGACTCTCACTTCTGATCAGGTCCTTTTTGTCTGTTCTCCCATTCACTTTTAAAAATCCAGTCATTGAAATGCTTCTAATTATTTAGCATCAATGGCATATCCTGGAACACTTAGTTTAGAAGCAATTAAAATACACTACAATAGAGGTATGCAGGTTGAACCTGATCCTCTTAGTACAATGTGATGTATCTTGGGGTAGCATTTCCCACTTTTATCACTCTGCATCTACTATACTACTTTGGTTTGAACCTGTTAAACACCTGGAGGTACCTGGCAAGTGGTTCCATTCCCAGAACCAAAACTGGGAAGAAGGAGTGGTCTTTGTGCTTCTTTACTCTCAGCTATTTTATGAGTGAGTGAGTGTCACCGTGACCCACCTACCACCAAGGAAGGAAGCACAGGGACTTCAGAAGGCTCCTCAGAGCTGTGATCAGGGGCTTAGTGTCCAATAACACTGCAATCACTAAATCCTTTGAAGATCTGTCCCTGCACTAAGAAACTGGGGACATGAATCTCTACCCCATGAACCTTACAGGTTGTTTGTGAGCATGAAAGGGAAGAACTTTTTAATATTTATTTATTTATTTATTTATTTTTGTCTTTTTGAGACAGGGTCTCGCTATGCAGTTGAGGCTGGCCTTCAGCTCACTTTTTGTGGCCCAGGCTGGTCTCGAACTTGCACCAATCCTCCTGCCTCAGCCTCCCGAGTGCTGGGATTACAGGTGTGAGCCACCACGCCCGGCTAGAACTTTTTTATTTTAAAGAGGAAAAAGAAAAACACATAACCAGAACAAGGACCAGCCAGATAGCTCAGTGGATTAAAGTGCCTGCTTAGGCAGATGCAGGGGCCCAAGGTTCAATCCCTGGCCTGCCGCACCAACCTCACCCCCAGGTGCTGAAACAGCAATTGAGACTGGGCATGGTGGTAGTGAGCACCTGTAATTCTGTCACTTGGGGCGCTGAAAGCAGGAGGATCACTATGAGTCTGATCTGTGTAGTGAGACCCTGTAGACCCTGTACTAAATCCATAAAAAAAAATGAGAACAAAGACAGAAACAAAGCAACATACAACAAAACAAATGGTACAGAATTTCAAAACAAGAATAGAAAATTAATGATGGTTGTTATGCTAAGTGTTGTTACAGTCAAAGTTGTTGCTCTGATTACCAGGTATAGGTATGTAACACTGGTTAAACAATTGTTTGTTTGTTTGTTTTGGTACCAGGGATCAAACTCAGGACCTTGTGCTTGCCAGGCAGGCACTTATGCTGCTGAGCTATTTCCCCCACCCCCTACACTGGTTAAACAATTAATCAACTTTTAAAGGAAGAAATTTGGAAAGCTCCAGAGACCAACTGAATGTAGGGCCTTCATTTCCATTACAAAAAGTCCAATTTATGGCTTATGGGCCCACATCAAGTTTCTCTAGATAACTTTACTCATCAACAGATTAGCCAGGTTACACTAAGTCTTTATCTTCTAATAGTTTAGTTAAGCATCCAAACAAGAATCTGGGTGTGGTGGCACACACCCAGTACTCAGGAGCCTGAGGCAGAATAGATAGCATGAGTGAATTCGAGGTCAGTATGAACTACATAGTGAGACCCTATCTCAAAATTTAAAAAAGAGAAAATGAATCCACACAAAGATGATTCACTTACCTACACTCAAAAGGACAGAGTTCTACTATTCCTTTAATGAAGGTAGTAGCCAGCAGCTAAATAAACACCATTTGGTTGACAACAGACACAAGGCAGCAAATGCCTAGCATGTGGTATACAGACATCCCCAAAGACTGTGCCAATTTCTCCATGGTAGGCTCTGCTTTCTTGGGTTTAACTCTAGGAGGAAAAAGACCTTTTTTGCCACTCCAAGAAACCTGGAATAGCAGATAGTGAAGCCATTTGTTCAGCCAATGTGATTGGTACAAAATTTAGGATGAATAAGATGAAATGGCAGGGGACTGGGGACATGGCTCAGTGGAATAAGTGCTTGCCTGGCAAATGCAAGGTCTTGAGTTCAATCCCTAGTACCACCACCACCAAAAAAAAGATGAAATGGGATATTACAGTATCAGCTTTGGAGCTAAGTTCACAGGAACTTGAAGGCCAACATACTGCCACAATATAGCAAGGCAAAGAAGTAAAAACAGAAAACCCAGTAAGAGTGATGGTCTACCTTGAAGTCTGACCTTAAACTATGAAGGCCATGACATTCATTAATACCAACTTGTTTGCCCTACCTCGGCATAAAGGATCTTGGGTTCCTTTACGTTCTCTCACACCTGCTGCCTTTCTGTTTGACATTCCTTTTGCAAAGAATGCATGGTCCTCCCTTCTCAGTTTAGACCATTCTTATTAATCTTTCAGATTTATAATCTTTCAGAGTGTTTATTGACTTCCCAAAGGCAGAGTTCCTCATTCCTTCCCCTGGGCCCCCACAAGGGTTTTTATAGCTCTTGGATGCACTGTGGCCTATTTGTTTACAATGCTTCTTCCTCATTACACTGTGAGCCCAGGTCCTAGGGGCCAGAGCCACATGGCACAAAGATGCTTTCTTAGCACAAAGCAAGGTACAGAGGTGGCTCCCATTGAAGTCTGACTGACTGAATGAGCATTTGAATCAACATGAACCAAAGTTACTTACTGGGTCTAACCAGGATCCAAGCAAAGGCCTATCAGGCACTGATTGGACATGTTCTACCTGCTTCTTCAACACTGGGTTTACCTGCCTAGCAGCTTGCTTGGAGCCAACAAGTTGCAAGAATTCTGCTGCCCAAGGTAGCCTGAGAAGGCATGGAGGGGCTGAGGCCTCAGTGCCTCCTTGTCTAGTCCCTCAGATTTATCTTCACAGCTCACAAACATGAGCTGTAAAGTCCTATTCCTCACTCTCACCCCTTAATTCTGCCATGCTTGCTACTCAGGAAGCTAACCACCAGCATGGAGAGCATCACCAAGTACATCAGAAAACTGAAAATACATCTGTTACCACAGAGAAATGCCTAGCCTATGGATCCTGACCTGGCTAAGGCTTCACAGAGGTTCTCCTCAGCATCCAAGGCCTCTGCTCCTGCTTCTGATTCTGCTAATGAACCCAATGACTTCTGACATATTGGCTCATTTTACATTACTCATCTCCAAAATGTGGAGATTAATGAAGATGTTACATGGCGTGAGCCAATAAGAAGCCTGACTGAGGTCTCTGTGGAGGGGAGGCTTTTTCTGACACTAATAGAAACTCCGGTTTGTTTTTTTTTTTCTGGTCTTCTGAGACAGGTTTTCTCTGTATATTTTCTAGGCTGTCCTTGGACTTACTATGTACCCCAGGCTAGCCTTGAACTTATGGTGATCTTCCTGCTTCAGCCTCCCAACTGCTAGGATTACAGGTATGTACCACTACCTCTAGTGTTTTATTCTTTTCTTTTCTTCTTTGTATTTTAGGGAAGAGTCTACAAGGTGTTCAGGGTCTCACTACTAGATTGGACTCAGAGTGATCTGCCTGTTAGCCTCCCAAGAGCTGGGATTACAGGGGTGCATCACCACACCCAGTCTCAATTTCCATCTCAGGGGTGCTGGCATGGCAGGCCTTGGGATCAAACCCCGGGTCCCAGCTCCTGCTTGCAGGTGCTTTAATTTGCTGAGCCATTTGGCCAGCCCTTGTTGTTTCTGTTTGACTGTTGTGAATTGCTCTCTCTCAAGCCCACATATGCAATGCATGGACTGGAAGGGCAGACAGGAAAGCAGCCACCATGGATGACAGAGAAAGGTAGAGAAGAGAAAGGACAGGATGAGAAGTTCAGTTGCAAGCTCGCTATCAACTGGTCTCCCACTCCCTGGTATGGACTAGAAGCAACAAACTCTGTAAGCTATGCCTACTGGAGCAGTTTATATTTTTAATTTTTATTTATCTATTTATTTTGGAGCAGTTTGGTATTGAAATAAAATAAAACTATGACAAAGTCAGCCTGACACATAGTTAATGGTACACATAATGATTACTGTGCTGTATTGTAATTAGGCCTAGCTCCCAGCAATGACTGTAATTACTGTTACTTTTATGCAACCGAACCAAAGATTTATTGCATGAGGTCAGTAAGGAGGTGATGACCAGGGGTGGTTGGACAGCAGGTAGAACACAAATCTGGTGGCAAGGTATTTCTCTGCTTCTCCTTTCTCTCCACACCCTATCCCAATGTGACACTTCTTTAGCTTTTGTTTGGGAACAGAAAAATAGCTGATGAGCAACTCAGGTCTTGAATAACGAGCTCCTTTCTTTGGCCAGGGGGAGGCCATCTTGAAACCTTCAGGGCAGTGGGTTGATTGTACCACTGGAAGCTCTAACAGGTTTTCACCATCACTACCCTGAGGATAGGGAATCTGGGATGTTTACAGGGAGTTAAAGCTGACTGATCCCTGCTTACCCATGAGGCCTGAAATTTTGCCACATAGCTTTAAAACTGAAAAGTACATATGGGATATATGGTCCTTATTTATTTTTACTTTTCTCATGGAACTGGGGATAGAACTCAGGACTTTGCACTTGCCAGGCAAGCACTGTGTCCCTGAGCTATCTCCCTGGCCCCACTTGTGAAGGATTTTTTTTGGATGTCTCAGTCTGCCTTAAGGACAGGTGTCATGCTCCATGTGGTATCGAACCACAGACCTCCGAAACTGAGTGAGTTCACTAAATCATGTGCTTTTACCAACCCAGCTATCTGGCAAGCCCCTAAATATGGTCCTTATTTGGATCCAAGTTTGAATAAATCCTTGTAGAAAGATATTTTTGAGACAACTGGTTAACAGATACTAATATTGGATTATATTAAGAGATATTAATTTTGTTGAGCTTGATAACAGTATTGCAATTATGTTAAGAAACATAGTAGTTCTTGGACCGGGGATATAGGTCAGCAGCACAGCACGTGCCTAGTAAGCACAAGGTTGTTAGTTCAATTTTCTGTACAAAAAAAAAAAAGAAAAGAAAAGTAGTAGTTCTTTAGCATGTTTGAGGCTCTGACTTTGATCCCAGCAACTCTTCCCACTAACGGCAAAAATCCTTATCTGTTAGAGCCACATAATGAAACAGTTTTAGGCCATTGGCTGTGAAATGATATGAAATCTAAGATTAGCTTTAAATTCTGGGAAAAATGGGAGATAGATGAAATAAGAATGATGGATGTTGATAACTGTTGAAGCTGAGTGATAGGTCTATGGGACTGCATTATATTCTTCTCAGGGAATACAGGAGTGAACAAAGCCAAGTCCTCAGGGAGAGAGTACATGTTCTTGGAGGAGACAGTAAATAAACAAATAGATATGTAATATTGTAGAGGGTTGTAAGTAGTACAAAGAAAAACAAAGTAGAGTGAGGGGGTAGAAAATGTTGGATGGTCAGTTGCCCAGACCGAATCTGCATGACAGCTGACCCTTACAAGTTTTCTCGGTGCCCCCTGCAACCAGGCTTTGTGCTCATGCTGCATTCCTTGACATTCATTCTCCAGGTTTCACCAAGGGATTCTGGGATTCTCAGCCTGTGCATATAAAATGCTTCACCTAATTCTCGTCTTTTCCGCCTGACAATCCATAGCCTCTTTTCAAATCTTTTCCAGGTACCACCTCCTCTAGGTCCTTTCTTCCTCCTATCTCCATGCCACCCCTCCCAGTCTTCTTTGCTTCTGGAGCATCCTTGCATATGACCTATACAACAGTACTCCTCTCTGCAAACTAGAATTCTCTCTTTACTAGATTGAATTCTTGAGGATAGAGTACCATACATCTTTTTTATCTCTATGTCACACAGGGTTTAGAACACAGTAGAGAACCTGTGTATGCTTCATGAATAGATGAATGGATGGATGAAAGAAAAAGTATATTTTTGCAAAATGTCAGAGACTTGGGAAGTAGCCTCACCCCAAATCAAGTGCTGGGGAAGCAAAATGGCTAATGTGTACTTAGATTCCAAAGGGAGAAATCAGATCAGTAGCCTTGGATATGTTTTAAACTCTGTGACAATCATAATTAACATTCAACATTTATTGCATAGATATTAGATTCTAACTGCCTGGGTTTAATTTTGGCTCTAATGTTTGTTACCTCTGTGATTTGGGGCAAGTTGCTTATACTTTCTGTGCCTCAGTTTCCTTATCTGGAGAATGTGGACGGTGACAATATTATGTATTAAATGCCAAAGTTCTGTAAAGCAATTAGAATAGCATCAGATATATAATAAGTATTATGTAAGGGTTTGGTATTATTATTCATGACCATGAGTCAGTGATGGTGCTAAATCCTTTATTTAACATAAAATCTTTCATGTTTATTGAATGCCTGCCAATTCAAGGACTTGGAGATAAAGAGCCTTCATAGAACTTATATTTGACCTAATTTTATCCTGACACAGTAAGAGGGAGATACCAAATATAACTTCATCCCATATAAAAGAGAAGTGAGGTTTAAAGCTATTAAATAAATTGTTCAAGGTCATAGAGCTTGTAAATTAAAAATTAGAATGGTGTCTCTGGTCTGTGTAACTAAGGCCCTTGCATTTGCCCAGCAAGTGCTTATTCTACTGAGCTATCTCCTCAGCCCCTCAAACACTATTTCTTTCCTGTACCAGGGATTGAATTTAGGACCTTGCATTTGCCAGGCAAGCACTTATTCCACTGAGCTATCTCCCTGGCCCCATCAAACACTGTTGTTCTAAAACAGGAGTAAACAAATTACAGCCCAGCCAGGCGTGGTGGCTCATGCCTGTAATCTCAGCATTTGGGAGGCTGAGGCAGGAGGATTGGTGCGAGTTTGAGACCAGCCGGGGCTACAAAAGTGAGCGCAGGACCAGCCTCAACTGCATAGTGAGACCCTGTCTCAAAAAGACAAAACAAAATAAAACAAAACCAAATTACAGCCCGTGGGAGAGATCTATCCTTCTGCCTTTCTTTTTCCTTGAGATATAATTCATCCTTTTAAAATACATGACTTAGTATATAGATAAGGCTGTACAACCAATGTCTAATTCCGAAACATTTTAATCAGTCCAAAAGGCAACTCCATATCCACTAGGGTTTTTGTCTTTGTTATTTTAATTTTTTGAGCTGGAAATTGAACTCAGGACCTTGTGCTCTCCAGGCAGACACCATGCCACTGAGCTATATCCCTGGCCTATCTTGGTGTTTTGAGATAATGTCTCTCTGTACAGTTCAGGCTGCTCCCTGAACTCACTATGCAGCCCAGGCTGTCCTCAGATTTGCTGCAGTCCTCCTGCCTCAGTCTCTCAGTGTTGGGATTACAGGTATAAGCCATCATGCCTGGCTCCATTAGGTATTTATTTCTTTTTCGTCTAACCACTGGAAACTAGTTTCTATCTCTATAGATTTGTATATTCTGGATATTTCATTTAAATGTAATAAGAAAATGTATGACCTTTTATGTGTTTTTTATTTAATGTAATGTTTTCAAGGTTCACTCCTGCAGTAACATGTATGAACTCTTTATTCTTTTTTTATTATGGCCCAAAGTGAAAACAACCCAAGTCTATTAGTCGGTCAATGGATGGACAAAATATCTATACACACACACACACACACACACACACACACGTGCACATACACACTCAGCCGCTGATATTGTAGGGATCTATATCTACATATCTATATGTTGACTCAATAATGGATTGAAAATACTAAGAGAAAATTAGCATTTGTATTGAATATAGACAGACTTTTTTGTCCTTGTTGCTATCCCCTAAACAATATAATGTAACAACTGTTTCTGAAAGGGACCTGAGCACCCTCACATTTCAATATCTATGTGGGTCTGAGAACTAACTTTCCAAGGATACCAAATTATGTGTGCATCTCAGTCCCCCCTCCGAGTGCTGGGATGACATAAAGGTGTGTGCCACCATGCCTAGCTAGGTCCTGTGGGTTTAAAAACATTATTTTGGAATACAAATCCTTCATATATGATTTGAAACTATGTTCTCCCATTCTATGGGTTATCTTTGCACTTTTTTGATAGTGTTCTTTGAAGTCAAACAGCCCTTCATCTTTTTTTTTGTCTTTTTTTGAGACAGGGTCTCGCTATGCAGTTGAGGCTGTCCTTGAGCTCACTTTTGTAGCCCAGGCTGGTCTCGAACTCGCACCACTCCTCCTGCCTCAGCCTCCCGAGTGCTGGGATTACAGGCGTGAGCCACCATGCCCGGACAGCCCTTCATCTTGATGAATTCTAGTTTATCTAATATTTCTTTGGGGAATTTGGGATTTTGGTGTCATATTAAAAGAAATTAGTCCAAGGTTATTAAGATTTATAGCTATGTTTTCTTCTAAAGAGGTTTAGACATTTTCCTCTTACATTTAGGTCTTTAATCCACTTGAGTTATTCTTTTGCATATGTTGGCTGTGGTTGTGTTTGTCACCTGATGAGGAATTTGCAAAGAAAAACAAAATTGTGCTAGATATTTCTGCTTGTGAACCAAATTATTTGCAAACAAAAGTTTTGTGAACTGTGGTCCACTGTACCTTTCAGTAATAACTCTCAATGTGAATGGTCTCAATTCCCTAATTAAAACATAAAGATTAGGGCTAGTGAGATAGCTCAGCAGACTAAGTGTTTGTTTAGGCAAATGCAGGGACTGGGGTTCTATTCCTGGTACCACATGCCATGCTGGCCCACTCCTGGGCACCCTGAGCCAGCCAGTGAGACTGGGCATGGTGGTGCATACCTGTAGTCCCAGTGCCAGGGAGGCTGAAAACAGGAGGATAGGGGCTTGCAGGTTGGTTCAGTTGTTTAAAGCACCTGCTTGGTCAAACTCAGTCAGGCACCAGAGACCACAGTTCAATCCC
>PVJA010006753.1:0-71737 GCA_004027025.1 Myocastor coypus
AGCTTACCCTCGGCGGGTGCGCAGGCTCAGCTCCCAGTGGTGCGATTTGGGTCTCAACCTTTGCTTGAAAGAGGGTATATCAATAATTTTGTCAGTTGCTTTCTTTATGACAGACATTCTTTCAGTGATGAGATGGTACCTAAATGTTGTTTTAATTTGCATTTCATGGATGGCTAGCGATGTGTAGTATTTCTTCGTGTATTCATAGGCTTGTTGTATTTCTTTCCCTGAGAAGTGTGTGTTCATCTCAGATGCCCCTTTGTGTATTGGGTCTTTGAATTTTGGGACGCTAATGCTTTTTAATTCTTCATAAATTCTAGATGGGAGACCTTTGTCTGAATAATTACTGGTTATTTATTTTTTAATTTATGGGTTGTCTTTTCAATCTGTTGGCAATTTCTTTTAATGTACAAAAACCTTTTGATCAAGAGGAGGTCCTAGTTGTTCATTCTTTAAAGTGTTACACAAGTATTTTGATTTTTGTCTATGAACTGTTTACCTACCCCGATGTCTTCAAGGTTTCCTTACTTTCTCTTCGAGGAGATTTAGTGTTTTTGTTTTAATATTTAGATCCTTTAATCCACTTTGAATTTGTTTTAGTGCATGGTGATAGACTTGGATCCGGTTTTAGTTTTCAACATATAGAGAGCCAGTTTATCCAGCGTCGTTTGTTAAAAAGGCTAACTTTCTTCCAGTACATATTTGGCTCTTTTGTCGAAGATAAGGTGGCTGAGTGTGTTTATATTTGCTTCTGCCTCTTCTCATCTATTCTACTGATCCTCAGGTCTATGTTTTTTTTTTTTTGGGCCAATACCATGCTGATTTTATCCCTCTAGCTTTGTAATATAACTTTATGTCAGGAATTATAAAACCTCTGGCGTTACCTTTGCTGCCCTCTGTTGTCTTTGCTATTCTAGGTATTTTCTTGTTCTAAATAAACTTTAAGCCGGGCGTGGTGGTGTACGCCTATAATGCCAGCACTCGGGACGCTGAGGCAGGAGTATCGGAGTGAATTTGAGACCAGCCTAGGCTACCAAAGTGAGCTCAAGGCCAGCCTGAACTGCATAGCGAGACCTTGTCTCAAAAACACTAAATAAATAAATAAATAAATAAATAAATAAATAAATAAATTTTAAGAATGACTTCTCCAGGTCTGTGAGATATGTTCATGGTATTTTGATAGGGATTGTGCTACATGTGTATAACAGTGTAGGAAATATGGCCATCTCCATAATGTTGTTTCTACCTATCCAGGAGCAGCGAATATCTTTCCATTTTCTGAAATCCTGTACGATATCTGTTTTAGAGTACTATAGTTTTAATTGTAAAGATCTTTTACTTCTTTAAATAGATTAACTCCTAAGTATTTCATTTTCCATGATACTATTTAAAAGGTAATGTTTCTCTAATTTCTCTTCCAGTGTCTTTATGTGTGTAAAGGAATGCTTTTGACTTTTAGGTGATGACTTTGTATCCTGCTATGCTAGTGAATTTGTGTATTAATTCTAGTAGCTTCATGGTGGAGTTTTTGGTTCTTCCACGTAAACTATTTTGTCATGTGCAAGTAATGATAGCTTAACTTCTTCGTTACCTATTCTTATTCCTTTTATTTCTCTCTGTCTAATGGCTGTAGCTAGTGATTTCAGAACTATATTGAATAGGAGAGGTAATCAAGGATATCCTTGTCTTGTATCAGATTTGAGAGTAAAAAACTTGTTTTTCCCCATTTAGTATTGTTAGCCATTGGATTGTTATAGATGACTTTTGTCAGACTGAGTTAGAGCGCATATATTCCAATTTGCTGTAGAATTTTGAACATGATTGACTGTTTGATTTTGCCAAAAGCCTTTTCTGCTTCAGTTGAGATCATGTGGTTTTTGGATTTGACCGTATTGATATAGTGTATTACGCATATAGATTTGCATATCTTGAACCATCCTTGCATCCCTGGGATGAATCTTACCTGGTCATGGTAAATTGTTTTCTTAATGATTTGCTGTATTCTATTTGCAAGGATTTTATTGAGGATTTTTACATCTATGTTCATGAGAGAGATTGGCCTGTAGTTTTCTTCTTTTGGTTGCATCCTTCTCTGATTTGGATATTAATATAATACTTGTTTCCAGGAATAATTTTGGGAAAAATTGTTTCCTTTTCAATTTCATTGAAGAGTTTGAGGAGTACTAGGATTCTGTTTTCTGTTAATTTTTTTTTTAAAGAATTCAGTGGTGAATCCATCAGGACCTGGACTTTTCTTTGTCAGTAAATTTTTTTTAAATAACATTTGTATTTCATTGGCTGTTATTTGGTTATATGAGAGTTGTTACATCTTCTTCATTCAGTTTTGGTAAATTTAACCTTTCTAGATATCTGCCCATTTCTATCGTGTCTTTACTCTGTGAGAGTAAAGATTCTCAAAGCAGCAACGAATGATCTTCTGAATCTCCACTGGCTCTGTAGTAATTTCACTCTTTTCATTCCTTATTGCTTGAATTTGAGGTTAGCTAGGGGCTTATCAATTTTATTTAATTTTTCTAAGAACTAGATTTTTGATTCATTAATTCTTTGTGTTTTCTTTCCCTCTATTGAATTAATTCCGGCCCTAAATCTTTAAATTTTTTTCCCCATGTTTGGGCTTAGGGTTTGGTTGCTCTTCCTCTTCTAGATGATCGTGGTGCAACATTAGAGTATTTATCTGTTCCCATTCAGCTTCCTTAATGTGTGAGTTCAGAGCTATAAATTTCCCTCTGAGAGCTGCTTTCATTGCATTCCATGAACTTCGATAAGTTGTGTTTGAATTTTCACTAAATTGCAGATATTGTATAATTTCTTATTTAATTTCCTCTGTAACTCAATGGTTGCTGAGAAGGGTGCTGTTTAATTGCCATGTGTTCATGGTATTCTCATGGTTTCTTTTCTTGTTTATTTCCAGGTTCATTGCACTGTGGTCAGATAATATGTTTGGGATAATTTCTCTTTTCTTGCATACATGTAAGCATGTCTTATGGACTAGTATGTGGCATGCTTTATAAAATGTACCATGAGAAGCTCAAAAATGTATATTCGAAAGTGGATGGGTGGAACACTCTGTAAATATCCACTAAGTCTAGTTATTCCAAGTATTGTTTCAGTTCTGTTATTTCTTTGCTACCTTTTTGTCTGCTTGACCCATTGTTTTGGGATAAAGGGGTGGTAAGGTCTCTTATTAAGATTGTTGTATTGTATGTTAGAGAATTTTCATGTCCATTAAGATTTGTCTTATATAGTTGGGTGCTCTTGTGTTGGGTATGTACATATTTATGAGTGTTACCTTTTGGTCTTGGATTTTTCCCCTAACTAGCATGTAGTGCCTTTTTATTTCATTTGATGAATCTTGGTTTGAAGTTCAAACTATCTACAAACAGGCTTGCTACCCCTGCTTTTTTCTGATGTGTTGGGGCATGGGTATTGTTTTCCATCATTTAACTTTTAGCCTATAAGTTTCTTTATGAGTTAAGTGTGTTTCTTGTATATAGTATATTATTGGGATTTCCTTCCTAATCCACTGTTGCAGTCTATTTCATTTAATTGGTGAATTGAGACCATTTACGTTGGTGATTATAATTGAGATATATTAATTTATGCTTTCAATGTTATTTACCTGTTTTTGGTTTCTCCTTTATCCCCTGTGTTTAATTGCTTGCCCCGTTGGGTCAGTTCTTTCCATTCTTATCTGTGAAGTTTTATCATTTTGGTCCTTCTTTAGAATATCTTTTAGTAGTCTGTGTAGGATTAGCTTTATCATCATGAAATTCTTCAGTTGTTCTTTGTCATGGAAGTATTTTACTTCTCCACTAAACTTGTAAGAGAGTTTTGCGTGGTATAGCAGTCTGTGCTGGACTTTGTTTTCACGAAGGACTTGAAGCACTCTGCTCCATGCTTGTCTTGATTTCATGGTTTGTGAAGAGAAATCTGGTATTATTCTGATGAGTTTTCCTTCAAATGTGATCTGTTTCTTTTCTCTAGCACCATTTAGCATGTTATTCTTCTTCTGGATTTGTTGGATCTTGACTATTATATGTCTGGTTGTGTTTTTAGTTGGATTGGTGTTATTTGGAGTTATATACACTTTAGTCTCTTGACTGCCATATTGTTCCCCATATTTGGGAAGTTTTCTGCTAATACTTCTGCCTATATTCTTTTTATATCATTTTCATTAACTCCTTTCTCATTGATGCCATTCAATCTCACGTTGTTCATCTTGCAGATGTTGAAATATTTTTTCTTGCATCCTAGTTATTTTTAAGTGATTCTTTCTTCTCTTTTCACTAGCTGCAACAGTGTCTTCAAGATCTGAAACTGTCTTCATTTTCATTCAGATGGCCTGCCTGTCACTGTTTCATGTGATCTACTTCTTTCCTATATTGCTCATTTAAGGAGTCCAAAGTTTTTCTAATCATCTCCAATTTGTTATCAGTGTCTTCTTCAGAAGCAGTCATTAATTCTTTCATAGTGGCCATCCATTCTTTTTTTACTTCAGAAATTATTTCTGACCTGATTTTCTCTACTATGCTGCAGTTTTCTCTTTACTTTAGATGAGAGTTATTTAGTTCAGACAGTTCTTTTTTTAGTTTAGAGATTATTTCTGGTTTGATTCCTCTATACTTATTTGCAGTTGTTTCTTTACTTCAGATGCTATTAATTCAGATATTTCATTTTTGCTGCAGAGATTATCTCTGATCTGATTTCCTTTATATCTATCTGCAGATGTTTCTTTACTTCAGATATTAACCCCACGGTTTCTTTTTTTGCTTCAGAGATTATTTCTGATCTGATTTCCTCTATACCTTTCTCCAGTTGTGCTTTTAATTCAGAGGCTTTCAGCTGTGTGGTTACCATTTTCTTCTATGCTAGTTTCTCTTGAAGTTTCTGAGGTTGGGCTCGGGTCCTGAGATTGCATTTTGCTCCTTTTCTTTGTCATTGTTTAGAGCACTGTCCTCTGACCTTTGGTGCAGAGCTTGGTGCGATTACACCTTTAGTGTAATCCTTACCCAACACAGATTATATAGTTAAGGCATTTATATTTTTGTATTTACACAACTATAGTTACAGATACTAATAATGGGTAGTGATATTTAGCAGTTGACAAACTTTTGTAACTAATGAGTTTTTATTTTACATGTTAAGAGCAAACTTTATGTCTATGTAGCTCAGCTGATATTAAATTGGGAGTTTGTATTTATTTAGTTTATTTAAGTTCTGACTAATTACCTCCTTTTGACGTACCTGGAAGGGATGGGTCCAGAGAAAGTGGAGGTCTATCTGGCTGTGTGGCACAAGAAATCACTCCTGTATGGCTCAGCAGAGTTGGAGGTTAGAGAGGTTGGTTAGTGGGATGGTTGGTCCCTGTGGCACAGGAAGTCACTCCCATGTGGCACAATAGGACTGGAGGCTGTGGAGGTCAGTCCTGCAATAGATTTCTTTGCAACTGACCTTGCTTAGAAGTTAAATGACAACTTTTTCTTTTTAAATTTTCAATTTAAAATTTTCTTGGAATGTTCATTAAAAAGCTCATAAAATCATTGCATTTGGTTGGGCATGTTGTCGCATGTGACACAGAATGTTAAGTCCACTTCTTCGGTGGCATCTACTTACTGCATCTTCCTTAGGTCTCAGTGACATCTCAGTCTTATGCTCCTGGAACGCTGAACCTAAAACTGGTACTTATCCTGGTAGTTCCTTAGCCTGGTAATTCTGAATGGCAAACTTTGATCTGTTTCTCAGTAACTGGCTTCATTAACTCCCTGCCTTTCTCCCATTTACTGGTGTAAGTGTGAACTGTACTTTCTGAGATAAGGGATCTGAGTGTCCTTTCCTTGGCAGTGTGACTGAAGATCTGCTTAATGTGAGATGGCACAGGACACATTTTGATATTTTATACAATGAAATTCATACTTACTGCTTTTTTAAAAGTTGACTATTCCTATTTAAAATTTAATTTAGTTTCATTTTGAAGAGTACAAATAAAAGCAAAAAGAATTGGTGGAAACAAAGACTGAAACAGGGTAACATATCACAATACATATGCTATAGCTTTTTGAAACAAGAATAGCTAATTAACAATGGTTGTTTGATTATTTATTGTATCATCAAATCTATTGCTCAGATTAAAGATATAGTTATGCAAGGTTGAAAAATAATTGAATGTTACTGACTGTTTTCCAAAAACCTTAATTTTTTTTTTTTTTTTTTTTTTTTTTGAGACAGGGTCTCGCTATGCAGTTGAGGCTGGCCTTGAGCTCACTTTTGTAGCCCAGGCTGGTCTCAAACTTGCACCGATCCTCCTGCCTCAGCCTCCCAGGTGCTGGGATTACAGGCGTGCACCACCACGCCCGGCCAAAAACCTTAATTATTTTTCTTGTTATTTTAAATTTAAAAAATATTTTCATGGAAGCATAACAATAACTGATAAGGCATTAGGAACAGTGCATATTTAGAGGACCAAGGTAAGAGGATTTTGTATTCCACAGATCTGTCCTCAATGTCTTTGCTTAGATCACGACAGATATTAGCACATAGTGTTAATTCTACATATTAGCTGCTGTTTAAAAAAAAAAAAACTGATAGAAAGTACTAATACAATCATCTCAGCCATCCTGTATAGACACTTGGATGTTTTTTACTCTTATTTTTTCTATCTTTTCTCCTTTCTCTCATCTTAATTGTTTAATCATTAAGTTCAGTTTTTCTCTATTTTACTATCTCTATTATACATATTAGGTTTTATTTCTTCTTTCAGGTTCTTACACTAGGGAGACAATACAAACTTTATACACGTCGGTCTGATTTTTCAGTTATAAGTATAACCTCTAGTTGCATCCACTTACCTATATGGGCTTTGCATTCATCTTCCTTTATAGGTAACACTCAATTGTATGAGAACGCCACATCTTTTTCATTATTCCTCAGGTGATGGCATTTTCACTTGGTCCAAGATTTGGCCGTGACAAATTGTGTTACACATATATCACTATGTTGTGATGTTTTCAGTTTTTGTGGGATAATACTGAGAAGGGAAATAGCTGGTTTGAATAGAATTTCCAGTCCTAGTTTTCTGAGGAGTCTCCACACTGATTTTCATACTGACAGAAACAGTCTACATTCCCACCAACAGTGGCTAAGTGTCTCATTTTTCCCTCAGCCTCTCCAGTGCTTATTATTCATTGATGTCTCCATGATAGTCATTCTTTCTGGGGTGAGTGTTGTTTGAATTTGCATTTCTTGAATGGTCAGCGCTGTGTAACATTTAGCCACTTATATTCCTTCTTCTGAGAAGTATGTATTCTGCTCAGATGCTCATTTTTGGACTGGGTCTTCAAATGTTGGGGACCTAATTTTATATATACCTATTGGTTAAGATCTTTTCTCAATTTCTGGGTTGTCTTCTCACTCTGTTGGTGTATCTTTTGACGTGCAGAAACGTCTCAGCAGGATCTTCCCAGTTGTTGATTCTTTGAAGTATTACCCATGGAGTCTGCTCACACCCATGTCTTCAATATTTCCCCCTATTTTCCATTCCAGATGGTCTTTTCCTTTAAACATCTAGTTTTTAGCATGTTGTTCATGTGTTGTCTTTCTGGGATCTTGATTATTGTATCCTTTTGTGTTGTTTTAATTGGGTTGACAGTATGTGGAGCTCTATAAGTCTTGGTTACCTGAATTTCAGATTCGTTCCCCATACTTGGGAAGTTTTCTACTATTACTTGTGCCATATTCTTTTTATATTTTTTTTTATGTTGGCTTCATCCTTCTCACTGATGCCAATTAGTCGTTTTTTAATAGAATAGATTTTATTTAGTTTATCATCAGATCTGAAAGAAAGCTTCTGTCTGAGGGAGGAACAGAAGGAGAGCCCCGACTGGATTGTCCCCCCTATTATTCTTATGATGTCCACCTTTACCTTGTCTTTCACCTGTCAAATTATTATTTCCTGGCTCCTAGTCTTTTTTAAAGAGATTCTTCCTTACATTTTTGCTAGCCGAAATTGTGTCTTCAAGCTCTCAAAGTCTATTTTCACTTTCATTCAAATGGTTTTGCTAGCTTGTGATTGAGGTTTTAATTTCCTATATATCTTTTTGAATCTGCTTCATGCATTCTATTTCTCTATTTCTTTGAGATATTGTTCATTCTTTCTTTTTTTTTTTTTCTTAACCTTGGAGATCATTTGTCATCTGATTTCCTATATACCTTTCTGCACCTGTTTCTTAATTTCCATTGCTAATACTTCAGAGATTTAGGTGTGTACATTTCAATTTCTTCTATGATGACATCTCCTCGGTTTGTTCTAGGTGGGCTCTGGGATGAAAATGTATTTTTCTCCTTGTTTTTGTCATTTTCCATTTCAGAGATAACACTCTACTTTGATTTCTGAAATACTTTTTGTGTAAGTTTTATAGTATGTAGCTGTATTACTGCAAACAGAGTCTCTTTGCAAAGTCTGTTCTTTAAGTATCTTTCCTGTGTCAGAGACTCTCACTTTGTGTGTGTTCCAAAATTTTGCCTTCTTTATTGATTGACAGTCAGATATTGGTCTTGGGTTTGCAGTGCCCTCCATTCTTCAGTATGTGGCTTTGTTGAAGCTATTATCCAAGCACCTCTCAATATTGTTACAAGGAGAACATGTAGCTAAGGCAGATGTGGTTTCCTAATTTTAGTGGAAATAGCTAGCAATAGCAATAACAAGGAGTGAAATTTAGAAGTTGATAAATTTTTATAACTAATGGGTTTGTACTTTAAACCATAGGGGCAAACATTATAGTTATATAACAAAACAATTCTTAAATTGGGAATTTGTATATAACGCAGTTTCCTGGAGTTCTCTCTGGACACCTCCCCTTCAGGTTCCTGGAGTCTTCCAGGCACACCGGCTCACCCCAGTTACCTGCTGTCACCTCTGTGCCACAGTGATGTTTTTGTCCACCTGGGTGGGCCTCAGTCTGGGCCCCAAGGGGATTAGCGACATCCCCCAGATTACCAGGTGTAGATCTGTCAAACTCAAACTTGACTGGCTGGGCCTGAATTGCCTGTGGCTACTGTTCTGGGTTCCTTCTTGCTCTGTCCCATCAAAGTGGATGCTCAGGACAGAGTGGACCCATGGGGCCTCACTGACTGCCAGTCTCCATAACTTCTTCTGTATGTGGCCCATAGAATGCAAGTGGATCCACTAAACTCTGATGTTTCCTGGACTTGACAGCTCTTCCCTGGTGTGGCCTGTCACAGTGGAGTGGACCAACAGGACCAGAAACACTTTTAAAGGTTCATTTTGGTAGAATTGATGATGGTACTAAGAACAGAGATTATTTTAACAATCTAATTGTTGTCAGAAACTTTCTTATAGTAATTGTTGGCCTGCACAGGAATGGGCAAGCTTACAGACACAGGCTCCAATGTATTTGAAGAAAATAAAAAGTAGATCTTGGTAATTCAAGATCTGTCTACTGGGTCATCAGGGTGGTGGGTGAGGCAGCACAGTGTGGGAATCTAAGAAACCAAAAATAGACGTTATTCTGTTGCAAATACATTGAATGTATGCTTACTTATCCTTTGGGTTGTATTATTTAAAAGTAATGCATATAATTTTAATAATATGTTGGAAAATTTATGAAGTTAAAAATTATCTATTTTTGTATCTGACAAGGTCAATCAGGCCCCCTCAGGATTTACCCTGAATCCATGTACTGTGGTTTGCAGAACTTTTGTCAGTGTCAGCCATCTGGATGAGTCATGGCCATTGCTTGACCAACTTGCTCTCTGTAAAAGCCCGAGGGAATGTTTTACATTTTTCTTATAATATAGGTTTTGCTTTGTCTTGGTCATAACTATCCAACAGAAAGCTTTAACCATGAGATACAAAGAGGAAGGCCACATTAACATGCTGAGTTATAAAAGGCTCAAGTCAACAGCCCCTGATAATGCCAGATGAGCTGATAATCCACTACTGTTATGGACTATTGGACTACATATACAGCTACCTTCTCTTTGTGCAGTGAAAAGAAAGAGCTGTACTAATGATGTTTAGACAAGAAATCATGTCTGCATCTTATACTCTGAACAACTATGACAAAGACATCAATATGCAATGTATATAGGTCAAACTTATTAAAGTAAAAAAATCGTCTTTTTCAAAAACTATTTTAAAAAATTTATAAAAATTATACATGAAGCAAGTGGCTACATTTGCTTATGCTTCACTCTAAATACACAGTTCCTATCTGTCTGTATAGCCACCAAAGAGATGCACTCATTTCCTAATGCACTTGAGATTAGATATTGACTATTTAAATTTGTCCTCAAGAATTTCTAACTTATCGTTTCAATATATTTTGTCCAATAAATATTAAACATGACTGATTATATTTTTGAATCCTTTAAATAGAGCGTAAACAACTCTAATAAGATAACTGCTTTTGAGATTTTTTTTGTGTTAGTTTTAGGATAGGTTGGAGTATGACAGCCAGAATTATGAATTAATATATTAAAGAGGGGTAGAAATGGTGGGAGAAACTAAAATAATTTAATGCAATGGTCCTTCAATAATTGGCTCATTTATTTTGTAGAGTTCTTGAGTGGCTATTTGTGAAATCTTTATTTATACTGAGATGTAAATGATTAGAAGGCTCCAGTTATATGAAGAAAAGAAAGAAAAATTATGGGAAATAGAGACCAACTAGTGCAGAATGTCTTATTTAGAGACATTTTGTTTATGAAACACAAGGTAAAAACATTATGGCTATGAAATGCAAATATGAGACGAGATAGAATCATTAATAGTAGTAATTATTATCCAAATTTTGTGCACATTGAAGTCCAAATAAGGATTCAATGATATGGTAGAAACTGTATCTAGTACTATCTAAGTCATGGAAACTTACTTGTTCATTTATAAGACTTTGCTTCATCTAGGGCTAGCTGTCCAAACTAGTTGTAGACAATGATAAATACGATTTTCCCTAGAACAGGACCCTGTAGTAAATGCTTTTGCATCTTGATACAAAATAAAGTCTGGACCATACATTTCTCACCAGCTTTCTCCTTTTCAATACTCTGATGCTGCTAATTCTAGAACAACTATCTTGAAGATCACAAAAAAAGATCCCCCCAAGTTAAAAAGAAGTTACATATTCAATAAATATTTGGCCTTCAGAGAAAGGAAAGAATGAAGCTATTATTACCTCCACTGATTCTAAGAAGATAGTAGTTGGATTTTCAGTAGTAAGGTATGTTCAGTTTTACTCAAGTTTAAATGTATTAGGTTTATTCAACAATTAACTTAGAAACAGAAAAGCAGGCAGACACATTAGAATTGAGTTTAGGAGGGAGTTCTTCCTAAATATAGAAATTTTACAGCTGTTCATCATTAGATGCTGCTTAAAACCAAAGATCCGAATACCGTTTTCAGGGAAGTCCTACAGATAGATATGAGAAGACAAAGAACTGAGTTTCAGAACAGTGCTACATGAAAAAGTAAGAAAGTTTGTACAGAGTAGCAGAAGGCCTAGTCCGCCCAAAGTAAAACTGAAAAATGTTAAAGCTCCATAACTGATGTTACTTAAATCATAACATTTATTAAGTTCTATAAATAAAGACAATATACTACTAGCAGAGAAGCAAATTAATCAATGGAACTGGATGAATCTTCAAAATAAAATCAAGCTGATACTGTCAAAACATGCCATAGAAAAAGAGTCTTTCTGCAAATTGTGCTGAGATAAGTGGATATTCACATACAAAAACTAGAATAATCTAAGCCCAAATCTTATGCTTCTAATGAAATTAAAACAAACAATTCTAGGGCTGCATAGAAAAATCAGAAATGTAAAACTCGTAGGAAAAAATAAAAAACCACAGGGTGACTTCTATATGACCTGGGATATGACAGTGACATTTTAGGAACAACACCATGGAGAGCATTCACAAAGAAAAATTGATAAGTTGAAATTCATTAAAATAAAAAAAGCATGCGTTACAAAAGCCACTGTCAAGAAAATGAAAGGAACAGCCACATCCTTACCAGAAAATGTTTTCATATTGATAGTGAAACAACCATTGTTCTGTTTTGAAAAATCTGTGACATATGTACTCTTCTGTTATAATTTTTGTTTCTGATTTTTGTTCTTGTTTTTGTTTTCACTCTTCAAAGTAAAATAAAAGTATAAAAGAGAAAAAAATGTGGTAACATGTGTAACAAATTTGATGACACTAATATGTAATATAAGAACCATTATTAATTTTTTTATTCTTGTTTTGAAGTTCTGTGCCATTTTTGTTGTCCTATGTTGGTTTGTTTTTCTCATTCTTGTTAATTGATTTATTTTTATTTTCTGTATTTAGGACAGGGTCTACAGCATCTCACTGTACGGATCAGACTTGTAGTGATTCTTCTGTGTTCAGCCTCCCAAGCTCAGGGGTTCTAGGCATGCACCACCATGCCCAGGCTCAGTTGACTTTTCAGTGTGCCCTGGGGTCAGGACTGTTATGGCATGTCAGGGATGGAACCTGGTCACTCCACTCTGCCTAAGCAGGTACTTTAGTCCTCAGAGCCATCAGGCCGGCCCTGTTTTTTTTTTTTTTTTTTTAATGCCTGTTTAAAATTAAAAAAAAAAAAAACACGAAATTGCCATTAAAAGAAGAAAATATTTTCAGAATATATATCTGATAAAAAATTCTTGTATAAAATATACTATGGAAAACAAGATACTATGAACTCTTAAACTCAAAAAAGAACACTAATAACCATCTTAAAAGTAGAAAAATTCCATGTACAAATCTTTACCAGAAAAGCTATGCAGATGGAAAATAAGCAGGAAGACATGTTCAACACAGTGTCATTTTTTTATCCTTATACTAACAGTAAGATATTGCTACGTATTTATGAGAATGGCCAAGGTGCCCAGAATGACACCAGGCCATGCTGCCACACATGTGAAGCAGCCCAAACTCACCGTGACTATTCCTAGAAGTGTAGAGCAGTTCAGCTTCATGGGAAAACAGCGTTTCTTGAAAAGCCAAGCCTACCCTCACTCCACAGCCTGCAGTTGTGGCAGATCCCTGAGGAGATGAGGCACTGCCAGGGCTGAGAGCCAGAAGACAAGGAGAAAAAGGACTCCAAGAAGTTATAAGAGTATGAAACTATTGGATATGACTGTAAAAGAGTAATACATAGTTTGTTTTTATTGTTTAAGGAGGATAAACCTATTAAAAACTGTAGGAATAGTACATTTCACTAAACAACAAGAATTCAACAATGGTTCCTATCTTGCACAACATTGGCTTCAGATTAGCTGTTTATATTATCAGGCATAGGTACGCAAAACTGATCGAATAAAGTTATAAAAATTAAAAGAAGAAAAAATAACTAAGTGCTAACTGCTCCTTCCAAAAGACCAGCAGAAATCAGCAGATCAATTATCCAAACTATCCTGTACATATACGTAAATATCTCTTCTCCTTCTGTTTTCTTTTATCCTTTTCCTCACACCGCTGTTTGAACAGTATCTTCTCTTTGAACAGTATCTACTGGAGCTTTCAGATTTTATTTACTCTCTCAGGTTCTTGCACTATCAAAATAATACGATAGCCCAGCGGGATGGCTCAGTGGTCTGAAGCGCCTGCTTGGGGAGGCTTGGGCGGCTGCAGGGACTGCGGTTCGATCCCTGGCGCCACATGCTGTGCCAGCTCTGCCCTCGGGGCAGGCTGAGCTGGCCATAAAAAATGAGTGAATAGACAAACACAGGTTCTGAAACAAGAAAAAAATAATAAAAAAAAATTTTAAAAAATCAAAATAATACGATGCTTACTCTTGTGGGTCTGAGTTATTGTTCTTATGCGTGTGATCTCTTGCATCCAAGCCTTTAGTTTATCATTTTTATAGCTGAGTAATATTCCATTGTGTAAAACTACCACATCCTTTTTATCCATTCCTTGGCTGTTGTATACTTGGGGCATTTCTAAGGTTTACCTTTATCAAATGATGCTGTGATAATCATGACTGCACATATATCACTGTGGCGTGATGTTTTCAGTTCTTCTGATGAAATCCCCAGGAGGGAAATAGCTGGATTGAATGGGACCTCTAGTATTAGAATGCGTAGTGTCCTACTTTGTCTAAACACACAGAATATAAAACCTTGAATGGACTCTTATGTAAATTATAGGCTCAGGTGACTGTGACATTCCAGGCTAGGCTCATTAGCTGAAGCACATTCATCTCCAGTGCCCAGTGTGAAGCACAGAGGAGGCTGAGAACATGGGCGGTGAGGGCTTACTGGTAAGAGCATGGTGACAGTGCATTTCAAAAAAAAAAAAAAAAAGCCTGCTGTTAGGCTGGCCAAATAGCTCAATGGATTAATGCACCTGCATACATGGGCATGGGCCAGGAGTCCAATACTCAGCATGCCATGCCAGGCCCAACCCTGGGGCATGCTGAGATGGCGATTGAGACTGGGCATCGTGATGTATGCCTGCAATCCCAGCCTGTGGGCGGCTGAAAGGAGGAGGATCACTAAAAGTCTGATCTGCATAGTGAGACCCTATAGACCCTGTGGACCCTGTACTAAATACAAAAAGAAACGAAAAAGGTTGCTGCTTTTTAAACTAAAAAATGTCACAGAGTACATACTTGCTTTGCAATATCTAAAAGCAGCAGGGAGGTAGATGAAAACTAATGCTATGATGTTCTAAGGCTTGAATGAAGTATATCAAGGAGAAGGGCATAGTTGACTCATGCACTGATAGGGAAAGCTGGATGTTACCTGATAATCAGTGAGATTTTCACTGATAAAAATTCCTTTTTTTTTTTTTTTGATACATTAGATTTAAAAAGAAGGAAGAAAAAGGAGAGAAATTACTCTTTAAAAGTTTTGCAATTTTAAGTCTTAGTTTTTAAGAGTCTTCACACTGCTTTCCATAATGGTTACACCAGTCTGCATTTTCACCAGCCATGGAGCACGGTTCTTTTTTCCCCACAGCCTCTCCAGCATTTGTTGTTGGTTGATATTTTTATGGTAGCCATTGTTTCTTGGGTGAGATCATTGTGGTTCCCAAAGATGTACTGTTTCTAATGTCATATCAATTATTGCTCTACTCTCTTTGAAGTAAATGTTTGTTTAAAGAAGAGGTCTTAAAAGAGAATAAGAGACAAGGAAAAAATACCAGAGGAGTGTAATCCTGCAATATTATGAATGGTTAATTTCCCAAATTTCTGTGTAAAACTGTGTAATAATTATTTTTTATATGCTCTAGGATTTAAAGTTTAGAATATCAATGATTGATGCTTCATATTATGTTTAAGGAATTTGATTTTTCAGAAAGATACTGATGTTAAACTCAAGTCCCCTGTTATAGAGCACAATATCATTCAGTAGGGTTAACAACTTTAGCTTGCAGACCAAAATATTAGAGAAAAAGAAAGAATACAATAATAGCCAATAATTTAGCTCTAGCCCTTCTAGGTCAGTGAGGACTCAGAACATGTTATAGGCTGTACAATTATAGCCTATAACTCATTGGTGCTCCAAGTTTCTTGTTCAAGGAGATTATGGGACCACAGAGCAAAGGGATGATGTAACAGTGTGACTACAGAGAGTCACCTACAAAGGAAATATTCTCTCAGGCTTTCACAGAGAGCAAACTGGTCAAGCAATGACCAAGACTCATCCAGAGTGCTGACACTGACAAAAGATCTACAAACTGCTGTAAATGGTTTCAGGGTAAATCCAGAAGGTATTTGACTGACTTTGTTAGATACAAAAGTTACATTTTTGTTATATGGGTATTGCTATATTTTGGCCTTAACCATTCAGTAGAGAAGTCTAACCATAAAGTATAAAAAATAAAGCTGTATTAATATGCTGAGGTGTAAAAGGTTCAAATCAATCGCCTCTGATTTTGCTAGTTATGCTAATATCCCACTACTATTATGGACTACTAGACTATATCGACAGCTACTTTTTCTTTGTTCAGTGAGAAGAAATATTTATTTTAACAGTTTAGACAAGATATCATGTCTGCATCTTGTACTCTGAACAACTACCATGAAGACAACAATACTCAATATATTAAGTATTGTAACTGTCCTAATAACCTATTCTGACACTGTCTCACTGCTATTTCTTTTCATTAAAATTAATTTTAAAAAAGTGTTTTGCTGCTAAAGTGGAGAATGATACAGGGAATTTCTGCAAGTTCATATAACAGCGACAGATTTTAAAAAGCAGGTGGGACATTACAGCATTTAAGCCATTTGTGTAGGAATACTAAAATGTTTGCACAGAAGAGAACTGCTGAGACAGTAATCACGAACAGTGTAAGGTAGAAGACAAATAATTCACACACACACACACACACACACACACACACGCACACACACACACACACACGGAAGACATGAATAGACGGAGACACCCAGTCCATTGTGACGGGGCAAAGTCGAAGTACACAGGTGTAAACTTGGGTGGATTGTACTGTACAGTGGAGGAAGCACACATAAGTATATTCTTAATACTTGTATTTTCACCGTAAAATAGGAAGCAACTTGATCAGAGTGCAGATGGTAAAAGATAATTATTTTGGAAAGTATGGTATATGATAAACCTAAAAGACCAAGGAAGTGTATGAAACGTAGGAAACTGAATAGACCCAGGGTCATTTGATATTGGAGGCTAGAAATTGTAAATGAGTGTGGGTACAATGAATCACCCCTGAGTTAAGGTTAAATTAATATAGAAATTGTGTTTTGAGGAGAATCAAGGTCCTATAAAATGAAAAAATGTGCTCAGTGGATTTTTGGTCCATTGATAGGAAACACAAAATTTCATGGATGGGAAGCTGTTTTCAGACGAGATCGGGCGCATTCAGGGTGGTATGGCCGTAGACAAGGGAAGCTGTTTTCAGTGTGTAGAAACCTGAAACTGTGTTTAGGGAAGGGAAGTGATTGTTAATAGTGAAGTGTAGGCATGAGATGAAGTGTGGGCTGAAATAGCTGAACTAGGGCAGAAGATGTACTGCTGGAGGTCAGGAGGTCGAGACAATGAGGGAGGTTGGCAGGGTGGGAGGAATGGATAAGCGCATTGTAGTGAGCTATGTTATAAGACACTAAAAGAGGTGTCCATGATTCAGGAGCTGAAATCATTGAACAAGATTATTAGGAAAGTCTGTTGATGATTGGGACAGACACGGGTAGTAAAGGCTAACTTCAAAACTGGCTACCTTTAGGAAGAAAGGAAGATATTGTTGATTCAGTGCTAATGCGAATCAGGGCAAGCACATACGTGACATCCCCACGGTTGGCGATGAGGAGTAGGACAGAATCGCATCGATACTTATGAGTGTCTCTGATAGGGAAGCAATCCCCCAATGACATGTGAAGCTATCAGGAGAAGAAATGAAAGGGCGTAGCAAGCTCAGCTCCTTCAGGGAGTTGGATGCTGATGAGCCTGAGAATCAATGCAAGGGTGGGGAATAGTTATATACTAATCTGAGGAATGAGTTCTGGATTGAAATTAGCAAGTCTATCCTAACACATTGAGGCTATTATCCATAACTCTATGCCATTAAGTAACAGTGTCCCTGACTTGTTACTTCTAATCAAACTGACGCTAATACAACAAGCATCGTGTTTTTCAGCAGGACTCTGAATCAGCTGGATATAGTTTTGAAAACAGTATTCTTGCTGTTCTGCTCTGCAAACAATAGAAAATGTGGCAGCACAAGTTAGCACAAAACTGCAATGGTCAGGAATTCACTAAAAAATATGAAGTATAACTTTAATATGCTTTATTATTTTTGTTTTAAGTATTCCTAAGGCTCTATTACAAATTCCTAGACCAAAAGGTTCAAAACAGTGCAAAGAGCCTTTCATATTGTAGGAGCCTCGCACCTCTAGAATGGGATATTTTCTCACTCCAGCATTTAGAAGCTCCAGGTAGTCTTGGATTGGATCAATAGGATATAGTTTGTGCTTATTTTTACTCCGCCACTGTCCCTGTGTCTGGGGTCCAAATTTCTTTTGAATTTACAAGATATTGGGTCAGATCATGGTGGCGCATGCCTGTAATCCCAGCACTTGGGAGGCTGAAACAGGAAGATTTGTACAAATTCGAGACCAGCCTGGGTTACAAAAAGTGAGCTCAAGGCCATCCTGAACTGCATAGCAAGAGCCTTACTCAAAAAGAGAAAAACAAAACAAAACAAAGAAAAAAAAAAGGATATTGCGCAAAGAGGGCATAAAGCAACCCATGCTATTTGGTCAAATTTTTTTCTTATTATTTTTATTGGGCTGTTAAATTTGCCTGTTAATACTTTTTAATCATCCTTTCACAAAAGTACACATGATAGACATTTTTAAAGGCAGTTCCTATATTTAAGAAAACAGCCATGGAACAGTTAATTTTTAATAAATGTAGTTTGGTTTTGATTTGTAGAAATGCTATTCTCAGAAAATATTTCAAAATTACTCCAACATCTGTATTTCAATTAGTAGTCAATAATTATTTTTGTATTATTTTAAAATTTACTTTGAGGTTTTATGTATTTTCTTTCTTCATGCTCTCCTAACTCTTCCTGGAGCAGGAAGCCAGCTGATGCTTACAGCCCCACATCAGTGATGCCTGCTCCAACCCAAAGATGCAGGCAGTGGCCCTTCTGTTCTCAGATTCCCCTATGCTTCTACCTTTGTGCATTGGAGGTGTTTCTGATTCCTCCATGAGATCTTCTTGGCAAGTGGATTAGAAATTGGTCCCTGTTCTTTTTGGTCTGCCATAAGCATTTCTCTTGGGAAATTCTACTATTCAAAATCTAACTTCTTCAAGTGTTTATAGATCATTACTAACTAGAAGTATTCTTAAAAGTGTCAGGGAGAAAATAACGTTCAGTGGAGAGGCAGAGCGTGGAATGTGTGGATTCAGGGGGCTGCAGGTCTCAGTGATCAGGAGAAAAGAAAGAGTGGATGGAGAGATCTTGAAATCACACAGAGCTTCAGCTACCAGTTTCCCCACAGGCTTGTACAGAAAGAGGGAGGAAGCGAATGGCATAAGGGCTTAAAGTCTGTGGTAAGCAGTGAAGTTCCCGTCAGTGGCCATAAATTTCTCCCAAATGCTAAGAACCTAGTCAAATTTGGCAAACCAGCTGAGTAAAAAGGTCATCTTCTTGCCTAATGGCAGATTCTGGAGTTTTTAACCACGCAATTCCCTTTATGCTCATAATTGTCCCTTGCAAAAAATATAGTGCTACAGCAGACTCATAAAACTGCTATGTCTGGCATAAACAGGAAAGGGCACAGTCTCCTTTCAAAACAACGTGTGTTGTCAATAGACTTCAGCTTCCATTTAAAATAGAAAGCAGTGATTCCACTAACAATGCAATAGATTTGATAGAATGCCCATTTGACCTTTTAGTGCACAGAATAATCTGTTCACAGCCATTTAGATAGGTATATCTTGTGCACCATAGACACAAATCTAACTTTCACATGTATTTACAGTTCCTGAAAGAAGTTGCAATTTTCAGAGCAGGGAGGAGCTTAACAACGACTATGATTTAAAGTAAAGTCTTAGTATTTTCCAACCTTAATAAAAGTAAAAAGAAAAAAAAAAAGTTCAGTGCACCGTGTAAAGACTGACTTCACTTTTTATCCTGAAAGAGAATTCAAATTTACCTCCACTTTGAAGTGAGCAAGAACACAACACTTGAAATAAAATAAGAATAACAGTAAAAATCCATATACGTAAAATCATTTCAGTTAGGAAGGTGACTGCAGAGTATTCCATAGAAATATTTATGAGTCAAAACCTTATAGTTTAATGGAAAGGTAATAAGACAGAGTTTAATATTCTATGACTCAAAATAAAGAAGTATGGATTTTGAGGAGCAGATTAGCTGAGTAAAAGAACATCCCAGGGAACCCATCTGTGGAGAGAAGAGAGTTTCAGAGTTGTACAAAAAAACAACAAAGCAAAACAAAAAACAGAAATCACTCTACCATGAAGAACAGAGGACTGGAAGGCATTGTCTGGCTTAGGGTTTTGAGATCCAGGTCAAGTTGTACTTTGTGATCTATTGATTATGTTTGTAGATGTTGACAGTGTGAACTCTAGCATTGGGTGTGCTCACCTCAAAGTGTATTCCTGGGTTGCTGATGGTGTGAGAAAGTTTCTCATTACTTCCTCGTTTGTTTTACCTGCAAAATGGTGACACTCGTGATTGGTTTATGGGAGGAGAGCTATGGTATGTGATTCCAGTGCAAGCAGAAGTGAAACTTGCCTGGTGCCATTCAAGATCTCTGGCAGACCCTGGGCAGCAGGTGGAACTCTGGCAAGGCATGACCTTTCTTAGCTCCAAATGTGCAAATGTGGAGTTAGTGATGTTGCAACTCAATCTTTCCAGAATTTAGTAGTGCTCTGAATGGCCTGTGGGATGAAAGAGACATGATCTGTGGGCTCAGCACGAGCAGTTGCAGAGCTTTCCTGGAGCCACTGAAGAAACTGGGTGGCCTGCAGGACTCTGTCTGGGAGATGACTGAGAGCTTCAAAAATGCCAAAATGCAGGGCCAAAAGACATTCTCTATCCTCCAGCCCACACAGAACAAATCCAGGAGACAAAGATGTACAAAAATTTGGAAATCACACACCTGAAATTTCTGAAATGATAGCAACTGAAGTAAAGAAGCAACTTTATCAGGCTATAGAAGGAATGAGATCAGAAATCATCTCTTATGTCCAAAAGGAAATGACAACAATTGTGAAGCAATTGCTCAGCACAGCTAAAGAAAACATAGGCAAGAAAGAACAGAGCATAAGAGAAGAATGATGAAAACACCAAATGAACAATAGTAGAAAGAACTGTAATGCATGAAACAAGTTCAAACAGAAATTCAGGAAATTAAGTATCCCATGGAAAGCTGGCAAAACTGCATGAATGAAACTGAAGATAGATTTTCAGCCCTCAAAGACAATGGTGCAGAAAATGAATGTGTAAGGAATGATCTTTTAAAGCTAACAAGGAACAAAGAGATAATTCAGAAGCTAAAAAAGATGAAAGAAAAGTAATGTAAGAATAACAGATGTCAATGAAGCTGTGGGAGAAAGCAAAAGTGATATACCAAGACTATTTGCAAATGTACTAGCAGATAATTTTCCAGAAAATGAGGAAGGAACCTGACATACAGATAGCAAGGCATATACAGTTGCAAAGAACATAATCACTATAAATACAAGTAGGCACATAATAGCAAAGATCTCAGAAATACAGCAAATGAATTAAAAGCTATGAGAGAGAAGAAGCAGATCATTTATAATGAAAAGACCATTGGAATCATGGCAGATTTCTCTACACAAACCATCAAATCAAGAAGAGCCTGGAGTGAAGCATTTTAGGTGCTCAAAAAAATTACTTCTAATCCAGATTATTGTAGCTTGCAAAGCTATCTATCTAATTCAATGGAAAGATAAGAATCTCCATGACAGGAGAGGAAGGGCAAAGTCTTGATTCCCACTTCCACAGACATCTCACCTCAGCTGGAGGTCACCTGTGTGCCCACCCCTACAAGCACAACCTCCGCCAGTAACAAAAAAGGCAAGGAGGTGGGACCATCCGTCTACCTGGTAAGATTAAAAATCCTCCGGCAGAGATGTGAGCTGGATAATACAAAGCAAGATGACTGTCCCTGATGACGTCCTTGCTCTCCAAGCCCGCTGTGGCTTCCCCCACAGACATGCTGCGCAGCAAGCTGTTCCAGTTGTGGGAGTCCCGCGAGCAGCACCAGCACTCAGAGCTGGATTCCAACCAGACCCACTCCATGGGCACCACACTCTCCTCTCCCTTCTCCTCCACCAACATCGATGACTTGAAGCCCTCATAGTGTGGCATGACCATGCAGGCCGAGTGTGCACAAAGCGACCGGAGGTACTGGCCAGCAGAGTAGGTGACGTGGCCACCCTGGGACCCTGTGCACCCACAGCTATCTGTGGATTAGTTAATGTACAGAGTAGTACACAGCTGCCCCTCAGCACACACTAGTGTCCATGGCCTTTTTCTGTTCTTTCCTTTTTTTGACTGCTCATTTGTAAAATTGTCCTAATCTTTCCTGGCTTTTAACTATTAGAAATCTTTAGTAATTTTTCTCTGAGTTTGTGGTCTCATCTCCCTGTAGCCCCAAAGGGTCACTAAATTCTGTATGAATGCATGGCATGAGGCAACTCATTTAAGAGTGTATTGGTCAGGGTTTTACTAGAGGAACAGGATATAATATAAGGAATGGATATTAACACCAAATATACAATTTATAAGAAACTGTAAGATTGGCTTACAATAGCCACAGAGTCAGATGAGGAAGCACGCACAGGGCGTCTGCTTACAATAGCCACAGAGTCAGATGAGGAAGCACGCACAGGGAGTCTGCACACTCCAGACTGAAGAATTCAGTCCCGAGGCCTGGACTTCACTACAGCACTCCGTGTAAGTCTCTGTCGGCTGACGGGTCTGTAATGGAGGACTGCAGTGTCTGTAGATGGAGGCTGAAGAGTCTACGGTGGAAGGCGAGAGATCTAAGCTGGAGGCCGAAGAGTCTGCGCTGCAAGCCAGACAATGAAGTCCAGTCTGAATGCGAAGACCGAAGCTTCTCCGACGAAGTGAAGTGTTGACTCCTCCTTCAGCCCTTTAAAAAGTCTTTTTGTGCTCAGTCATTCTGACGTGGACTCATTGCATCCTAGGGTGGAACCAATCATACCCCAGGACGGGCCCTTGATCCCGTTCTAGGGAGAAATCCAATCATATCCTAGGCAGGCCCTGGTGATACTCCAGGGAAGAACCAATTGTACCCCAGAGTGGGGCTCCCATCAACAGGGAACCGGGCTGCTGAGTCATTCAGCCAAGTTGACACATTGTATCAACCACTACAAAGAGTCTTTTATAAATAAAGTATCCATAACTAAAAAAAAAAAAAAAAAAGAAGGAATTTCCATGACAAAGAACTGAAGAAATTCATATTCATGACCAGCAAAACTGAAGAAATTCATATTCATGACCAGCAAACCAACCCTATAAAGCCTATTGACCGATGTTCTACAAAGAGATGGAAGTGATCACAGATTCAAGAACAACAGAGAAGACCATGAAACAGGGCAAGTAATCAAAAAGAGAGAAAAGGGAACTTATGGCAGGAAAATAACATGAAAAAGATATGCCAATACATTGATGGTTGTAACCATCAACGTGAATGTCCTCTGTACACCAATTAGAAGAGACAGACTAACACAGTGGGCTAAGAAAATCTAACCATATGCTGCTTACAAGAAACACATATAATTCAAAAAGACATTCACAAATTAAAAGTCAAAGGATAGAAAATAATACTCCATGCCACAGGAAATCAGAATAAAGCAAGAGTAGCTATCCTGATTGCTGGCAGTATCAACTTCAAACCAAAATATTTTAAGGAAACATTCTTAGTTACTTTTCTCTTGTTGCTGTGACAAATATGTGACACACAAGCTTAGGGGAGGAAATGTTTATTTAGCTCACATTTATTGGAGGTTGCAAGACACGGCCCCCACTTTATAGGAGGAGAGGATGGGGCACTGCCCTGTCCAGGAAGATTTTCTCCATACCTCTGAGAGACTGCCGCCTGGGGGAGCGCGGAAAGAACCTCTAACAGTGCCTCCTGTCAGTTTAACGGTTCTCACCTCTCTTGGCCACGCCCCTCAAGCCCCAGCCTAGTCCTTTGCTCCTGCCCCTTGAGAGGCACACTTGACAGCCCCATGATTGACATGAGGCTTTAGGGGGACGACTACATACAAACCATAACAAATACGTAGAAAATAACATGCTCCAACAGAGTAAAAATAAAATTCACAAAGTGGGAAAAAGAAATATAGCCATCTTTCCTTCTGACAAAGACCTTCTGTCTAGAACACATAAAGAATTAAAGAAAAACTGTGCCTTCCTAATTCAAAGATCTAGAAATGGTCATCTGAAATGAGTATACACTCCTCTGAGGAAGAAATACAAATGGCAAGGAAATACATATAAAAAAAGTTCAACAACATTGGTAACTCAAGAAATGTAAATTAAAACAGCACTAAAATTATATTTCACCCCATGAAGAATGGCTGAGAGCAAGAAGTGGGCAAATGACAAAGGCCAAAGGTGCTATGGAGTAAAAGGAGCCCATCTTCACTGTTGATGGGCGTACAGACTGGAACAACTGCTATGGAAATCGGGGTGGAGCTTGCTTAAAAGGCTAAGATTGGAGACTACATTCAAGCCATCTGTTTCTCTCTCCTTATTTTCCCAGAAGAACTGAAAACCTCATGCTGCAGAGATATATGTGCACCCATGTTTGTACCAGTGCAATTTTTCATAGCTAAATCCTGGTAACAACCCAGATGCCCATCAAGTGAAGAACGGATAAAGAAGTTGTGGTATTTTTATACAGGGGAGTATTGTTCAGCTATAAAATAGGATAAATTTGAGTCTTTTGTCTGTAAGTGAATACAACTAGAGAACATAGTCTTAAGTGAAATAAAACAGACCTGCGTGTGCAAACATCATATTTTCTCCTTAGTGTGAGAACCAGAAAGAGAAAAATGGAAGCTGAAGGGTATGGTAGACACATTGTAAAAGGGAATGAATTTATTCAAATGGAGTTACTGAGTTGAGGAGAAGGACAGGAGAAAGTGGGGAAAAGAAACATATCATGTATGTAAGCAGGATGGTTTGTCCAACTGTACTGTGCATTTCAGCTGGTCTGCGCAAGGGAGAAAATAATAGTTATTTTGTCTCCTTTTTTTCAATCATTTTTACTTTTTCCTCTTAACTTCTTATACATTACTTTCTTCCTTCTTCCAATGTTACATGGTAATATGAGTAATATATCTGGTAATATGAGTAAGTCGTTGGAAGACAGCACTCAGAATTATAAGAAACACTGCGAAATTCAGATTACATTCTGAATGAAATTTTTTATCCCTTGTACTTTTTTCTGTTTTTGTACTCTGTTTAAAAGTAATACTTTGCAGGGTCATCCAGATAGCTCAGCGTATTACAACACCTGCTTAGACAGATGCACGGGTCTGACGTTCAATCCCCGGCCTGGGCCTGCCCTGTGGGTCTGCCCCAGGGGTGCGCTGAGGCTGCCACTGAGACTGGGCCTGGTGCAGCACTGTAATCCCTGCACTTGGGAAGCTGTAAGTCTGATCTGTGCAGTGAGACCCTGTAAACCCTGTAGACCCTGTACTAAACAAAATCAGTTATTTAGAAAATAAATAAATAAATAGTAAAAGTAATACTTTGCTTACGGGATTTGTGTTGGAATTATGTATATATATATACAGTAATCCCTCGATAGTTTGCCATTCTACTTTTGTAGGCTCACTGTTTCATGGGTTTTCAAAAATATTAATTTAAATTATTCATATTGAATTTCTTGCTATATCACGAGATTTTGCAGTAGTGCACAATACTATAGACGTATTTATATGCATAGTATTTATGGGTTTAACAATTTCTTTCTATAAAAAACTTAAAATATATAAAACATACAAATATGTTAATTCTAACCTTAAAAATATTAAATTAAAATAAAACACTGTTTACAATATGTATTTTAGCAGGTGAATATTTAATGTTCTGTACAATATATGTATATAGCTAAAATTACATAGGTTTATGAGTTTAAAGAATGGTTAAGAACATTAAAAGTGCTTTTAAAAGTGTGGAAAAGGATTATAGGAATGTGAGAAAGTTTTTATAAACCTTAAAATATACATAAATACTAAAATAAACATAATGTCACTCCTTCTCTGATTTTCACCTATCACGGTGGTGTCTGGACCATAACCCCTGCGATAAGCAAGGGACCCGGGACACCTATATATTATCTGATCATTGTCTTGTCTAAGAACAGATTTGTTAGCCTGAAGCAGTTAGAGAAATGGCCTTAAAAACCATGTTAACATGCCTGGACTGTCCTAGCAAGTGGTGATAAACTCCGTGGCATGCACACTTTATTTCTAGTCTTCAGGGTTAAAACACCAGCATCATGAGGGTGATAGCGGGGCTTGAGCGTGAGAACCGTGGTTTCCCTCCTTGGGCTTGAACTAGCGGGCCCTCTCCGCCCTTGTCTTCACCTCTTCTTCTTGCTTTCCTGCTTTACCACAGGGCAATCTGATCTCTTCTGATAAGGAGGTCGTAACAGACTGGAGCCCACCCACCTGACTTCACACGGACTGAATCCCCTCTGCGACCACCCGACAGCCACATCCAGTTGTTCGAGGATCCAAAGGGTGAGAGTCTGACACAGCAATTTTAGGAAATTAAAAGAACAGAAACTGCTCATTTGAATGTACTTTTTTTCCAACTAAACAATTGCTAATGCAAATACCATATTGTCTTACCTAACCTAGCCCACGAGCATTACCTAACAGGTCACTAATGCCTGCTTTGTTTAGTACGAATAAGAGCTGATGGAATAAAAACTAAGATCCAAGCGTAAATCACAACTAAAACTATTTTTTTCCATTAGAGTTTATTTCAATTAAACCAGCTTTCTTTGTGTGGAAAGATATTCTACTTTGATCTTTCATTAAATTTATCTGTAGTTTCTATTATTTTATTAATCGCAATTACAAAATAATTTTTACAAAAAATAGAATAGTTATCAAGCACTGGCATAAGCCATTAAAACTGAAAATGGCAAGGCCTGTTTACCTTTGCAAGCCTTTTGGGAGGAACACAGTCTATTTCTTTTGCACAGTGATGTGGTTACTGTGAAAGGAATTTCAACTACAGTTAGTGAATTCATCTCTGAATTGAATACAGGTGATCAAAATATAAAATCAAAGAACTCTGGTAATTTGTTAGGTTAGGTTTTGAAATAAGGATCATGTTTTATCTCAGAAATTGTTTTGTGTGTGTGCCGGATGTGAGAGCTGATATAACCTTCCCCTTCCTCTCACAGGAAAGAAGTTCGAGGGCCGGGAGTATAGCTCAGTGACGTAAGTGCTTGCTTGGCAAGTGCAAGGTCCTGAGTTCAATCCCCAGTACCACACACACAAAGGAAGCTCAGAACTTCTTTTCAGTTCAACTACAGGAAACAATACACTGGGCGTATAAAGGTCACTATAGACAATGGCCCCACAATGTTTTTCCTACGGGGTTGTATCTATACTTCTCTATGAAAGTGCTTTAATGACGTACACGGACCACGGCTGGAAGGAAAAGATAACAGGGCATTCGCTGTGTATCATTTCTTGTGAGAAGCACCCTTTCTAGGGATGTTTTGGAGAAGATGATCCAAGTCTTAACTACTAGTCCTAGAAGTATGCAGTCCAAAATCAGTAGCAGAGGTCCATAATGTCCACATTTCATTGAAAGTTTTTGGAGAATAATTCTTTCTTTCCTCTGGTGCTTCTGGTGTTTTTCTTTTTTTCTTCTCTTTGCTTGTAGCAAGATAGCTTCAACCACTGCCCCTGTCTTTACCCAGTTCCCTGTGTCTCAACTCTATTTTGGTTGTATCTTTTAAGAACAAAAGTCTCTGGATTTGTTGCTCATACCAAATCAGGCTTGCGTCATCATAAAGCTTTAATATTACTTCTGCAATTCGGTCAGTATGACTGAATATGGTTACATTTATAGGCGCTGAGGCTTAGGACTTGAGTATACCTTTTGTCTCCTTTTAGACAATTCAGTTCTACTGCATACTACACCACTAGTTCAGGTGAGTTTTCCCTAAACTGCAGATAGAAGAGGATTTTTAAGTAGGCATGATTTAAACTATTCCTCATTTTATTCTCAGTGGTAGGCTCAAAATGGTTAGGAAATTCTAATTTGGTCCAATCTTCCTTAGTGCTTTGATGCTTCTCTGCTAGGGTGATTAGAAAACTTTCTTTAACTTTTGTATTACTGAAAATTAGAAGCCTCATGTTTGGATGATTTGTTTGACACATTTGGACTCCATTTGTATTCCAAAATAATTAGGATCATGTTATGCTTTGTGTCTAGTTGTCCCCCACAAAGCCTCATGCAGTCATGTGTTGTGGAATTCTAGAGTTTGAGGATAACTCATGATCCACTGGGATTATGCATTTTAATATTGCTGGGATTATGGATCTCAGTACTGCTGGGATTATGGGTGTGGTCTGAGGCAGATTTGCTGAGGTAGAGAGTCTGAACATAATATAAGAGAGACAGAGAAACAGGCTCTCCCCATGTTTCTGTCTGTCGCCCTGGTTGGTCAGTTGCCTCTGTTGTGATTATTGCTGTTCCACTGCCATGAACTGGATGCTGTTGCCTGGATGTCCACCAGCCTTGGAGCCAGCCAAATATGGACTGAAACCTCCAATAACTGTAAACTGGATAAACCTTTCCTTCCTTTATTTTGGATGTTGGGTATTTGTCCCAGCAACAAGAGAAGAGTAACTGAGGCAGATCACAAGGCAGTCAGAGCAGAGGTTAAGACTGGGAAAGAAGGATGGCTGGGAGAAGGGAGATTGGAAATGGGAGCAAGGAAAAAGGGGGATGGAGAGCTTGTAGAGGTCTCTGCTGTTAGCAACTGAGAATATGCTGGAAATATGAAACTTTGGGGAGCACTTGCACGAGAAGACTGTGAAAGAAAACATTAAATATTGTATAAAGTATAAGTTTAGCACAGTATAACTTTATGTACAACTTCAAAATACCTTTATTTCAACATTCTGCTAAAATAAATCTCTTTAAAGGCTAGAAAATTTATACAATTAGCTAGTTCAGTGATTTCTGAAAAGGGTGAAAGTTTATAGCAGTGTTGGACCATTGTTCTTCATACTTTCACATTCAGAGTGAATCTGACTCTGACTCAGAAGAAATGGCAGGAATTTTGACACATATTCACAATGAACTTGTTTTTCTTGTTTCGTTTTTTTTTTTTTTTCTCTAACAGTCCCAGCCTGGTCTGGTCTTGAACTCACTTTGTAGCCCAGGCTGGCCTGGAACTCACAGTGTTTCTCTTGCCACATCCTTGGGGATGCTGGGATTATACACATGTGCCACCAAACTTGGCTCACAATGAGCTGCTTTTAGGGAATTTGTCAATATTCAACTGAAGTATAGGGCAGTTAATCTAATCTTTGTTAAACATTCCAATGAGTTACTTATCACATCAGATTTTTCTATATTATCCCTACCAAATTTAAGAACTATACATGCTTTAGCTATATATCTCTTGATGTAAAAATCTCACTATCAAGTCCTACTGTAGAAATGTATTTGATTATAGCAAATGATCTTTATCAAGCTTTGAATTGTGCTGTCTAATATTTGAGAATTTATTAGCTGTTTTATCAAGCTTTATGAGATTTTCTGAGCATTAATCTATATTGTCTTCTAAATTTATATTAATTTTCTGAGAACTTCATGAAGCAGTGATTGGCAAATTAACTATTTTTTATCTTTATATATGCATATATATAAAATCATGAGATAAATCATGTATAATGGGAAGATGAAGCTTGATAACAGATCAGTGGTTTGGATGATCTCAAAGCCTATAGATGGTGCAAAGACAGTAACATATGGTAATATGAATGCCAAATGAATCTTATAAAAAGCAATCTTCCTTTCCATTTGACATTTTCTCTTTTTAATTGCAACAATTTGTCAGTCGTCTGTGATATTTATCACTTTATGCCTTTGCATCATAGATGCTACATCTATGTCTTTATGTCCTCTTGGAGGAAACATCAACGCCTTAGTTTGGATATTAGGTGCTGTCCAAAGGCCTGCACACATTAAAGTCATGGCCCCCATGCTGTACTATTGGGAAGTGATTAGAATGTAGGAGAGGAGGGCCTGGAGGAAGTTGACAGTCACTGAGGGCCAGGCCACTGAGGAGGGTGTGCACCCAGCCTTTTCTCTCTATAAACTGATTATCTTAGCCATTTCAACCTAATGATGGAACACTGGCCCAGTCTATGCTTATCCCTGCAATCTCTTGTAGTTTCTAGTCTTGCCCTGGTGCATATTTAATAGATACTTCTGTAATTTATTTATTTATTTATTTATTTATTATTATTATTATTATTTTTTTTTTTGGTGGGACCAGGGTTCGAACTCACGACCTTGCACTTGCCCAGCAGGCACTTGTGCCTCGGAGCTATCTCCCCAGCCCCTTCACTTCTGTAATTTATTGGGGAGGGGTGACATTGAGGAAACCAATGTTTTAAAGTCTGATTATATTTGTCATATTACATGGCATATCATAAAATATGTCTTTTCGTTGTTCACCTTTTCCACCCCACTTCAAGGAAATGCAAATTTTCCACCTGGTGGACCCCCATCTGCCCAGGAGACCCGGCATCTCCCCTTCTCAGGTCTTGCTCATCACAGGCCTTCAGCACGGATCTACTGAATGAGCAAAGGAGCCCTTAGAACTTCAGAGAGACTGGAGCTCGGTAAGTGTGCGCTAATGGAGCTCAGGCTTCACTGCAGTATTTGAAAGTAGCTGGCTGGTGTACAGAGTGCATTAAGGATGTCAGGAATGCAGAACAGGACATTCTGAGATGGCCCTTCTGAGACTAACTTTTTGGATGCATTTGCTTCAGAAAGGTTCTGGGAAACTAGATGTGACAATGACAAACATATCCTACAGCAAGCATTTGCAAGGTTTTCTGTTTCCTCTTCTACCCTCCCAGTGACAGCCTGTCCTTCCCTGCTCATGTGTGGAGTTTGTTGCTCTGATCACATCCTGGCAGTAGTCCCACGTGGGATAACCACTATAGCTCCACTAGAGAAGAACTGAAGACTGGCCAGGAAAGGTGGGACTGATTCATGCCAGAAAGATGATTCAGTAAGTCAGGAAAGAAAAGAATTGACTAGGAAGGCAAGAGGTGGCAGAAGGGAGCTTATCTGCCTATGAAAAAAAGATACGTAAATGATAGCAGCTGTCCTTCTGTGAGGGGATTTGAGTAGAGAGGTGTGCACACGGGATTGATCAAGATGCCAGAGCATGTGCAGTGAGCTCTCTCTCTGTAAGTTATCCTCCCTTCACTTCACTCTAGAAGAGACTTGTGTGATTCCTCAAGGCTATTGGAAGTGGATTTCTTCCTGGACATAGCATGTCTTTAAGGGAGACATTCAGGGAAATGTTTAAAAGCACAGATTCACTTGGGCTATGTGTATTAATTTGTTTTTACTGATAAGACATGCAGAAACATATCTTTGGTTTTAACTCCATTTCAGCCACAGCAACCATTTTTCCTTTTTGTAAAAAAAAAAAAAGAAAGAAAGAAAAAGAAAAAAAGAAAGAAAAGAGATATTGGTGAAAAATGTCTGCCATTGATTAGTAAGAAAACTTAGAGAATTTCCCGTGTGGTTTAATGCTGAGAAAAGTAATCATGTCTTCTGTGAATTCTCTGTCATGTTTATAAATGCTGCTTTCAAAAGAAATATTCTCAACAAAATTGAAATGACAGAATCAGGAAACTGAAGGAAAGCTAGTTTCCCATACACATAAAAGCAACAATTATTATAATTAGGCCAACTAGTTAGTTTTTACATTCACATTTCAGCATGTTAATTTTTCAGTGAGAGATAAAAAAAATGATAGGAAGGCCATATAAGGAGTTTGTTAGTCTGATGCGAATAAGCACACACTTTGTTTCACTGAAGATTTTTTCCAAAGAAAGCTAGAGCTCATTGTGGCCAGAACCCTGTGCGTGACCAGAGCTGAGCTGCTTCATGATAACACACTCACAGGAGGCCTCTGCATGGTCCCCTGGGATTCTTACCCCTGAGCTGGCTCTGGGCTGCTTCTTGCTTCTCTCATGTGCTTGGTAAGACACACTTACCCTCTACTTGTTTACCACCTTTGAAAATAGTTATGAACATCCTAATTGGAACTGTCTTATCACTGTCTCTCACAGTCTTCAATGTCACCTTCTGTATAAGTAGCAAATACAGCCCTGCCATTCTTTCCCTGTAGAAATCACTTTTCCTTTCATGAGTAAGCGTTTTGTCTGCACTTGTGATGAATTCATTGCCCTGGAATATTCTGAAGACTTCCTAAAAGTTGACAGAAATGACTCCTATCAGTTCCCTCGTTGTCTCAAGTTCTTCAAAATATAAACACTGTGTGGTTGAAGTTAATAGCACTTTTTGACCCATTTGACCCTTTTTATAAACAACTAAAAATTGCTCATTTTATTATTCATATTTATAATATAATATATGAATTTTCAACTCTAAAGCAGCAAATCAGTTCCAAGGTCATTTTCTGAGTTCTTTTTAAAAAATGACCTGGCAAAGGGCCCAAGCTTTGGTGCAGTGTCCAATTGTAATGAAAGATTAAACATTTTAGCCAGCAATTCCACTGTCTTCTGGCTGTTTTAAAAACATTTGGTTGCATGCCATCTGTTCTTGGTGATTTATTTATGCCTTGTTTGTCAATTTGTTCTAAAGTATCCTCTACATTTATTTATTGATCACTTCTACTGACTTAGGTACTGTGAAAAAAAAGAATGATTAAAGAAGTAGTCTGTGCCCAGCGGAGTGCAGGTCACTGTGGAAAAGAGAAAACATTTGGCATATTTATCTGATCCCTGTACTTTAGTCATTAGTGGGGAGAAAACAAAACCAAAGTTATGTGCTTTGTGTCCCTCAGGTGATCCGGGCACTCTTAGCCACAGGTACAGAATTCCTTAGCATCCCTTTCCAGCATCTCTGCACCTCCTGTCTACTCTCTGGACACTTCACTGCCCAAACCTTTCTCCATTCTGAGGAATTTCTAATAAGTGTTCCTGTGAGCTCCTGAAGAATCTGCTCATATGCTTTTGTGTTAATGTCCTCCGGGGGACTCACTGCTCAATAGGCTCGTGGACAGCAGCGGCCCATCACAGCCTGTGCTGGGTGGTCTGGAAGCATCTGTGTCCCTGGCTCCATGGCTGGCATTACTGATGCTTCTTGTCTGTTTTTGCACTGTAGTTGGATGTTGCCACTTCATCTAATAAAGAAGTGGGAAGAGCTTAATTCTTCCTAAAACTGTCTCTGTTGGCTCCTGAAATATAACTGACTGTACATCTTGCTTTGTCCTCTATCAAAATGATCTTTCATCTAACATGAGCTTCTTTTCAGAACTTGGGCTGGCTGAGGAGTAGAGCTCATAGCATTGTCCACTGCCTCAGCTTGATTTCTCTGCTTCAGATATCCATGACCGTTGTTTTCTTTGCTCTGTGCACAAAATGAATATTTTCATTGATAAGGAAGGGTGCACAAAATTCCAAGCCCTATCCCTGATCCTTTAGGGCCACCCTTTGGTCTTTATTAAATGAACCCCCAATGCATCTTAATCAATCCTCACAGAAATTCTGCAAAGTGGAAACTATTATTCATGTTTTGAAAAGAATATATTAAAGGCAGAGAAAACAGATCAGCAGCACACAAGGAGTGCGACTTTACTACTAGAAGTGTTGGCAGCCTGTTTCAGGGGTGGTAACTGCAGCAACTGAATGCTTTGATTTGCGTTCTTTTCGTCATAGAAAGTGAAAACAATGTTTTGATTACAGAGAAACCAAGGAAATGAATTTAAGACAAGATAAAAGCTGAAGTTAAATTTTCAGTGGCTGCTTGTTACTCCCCTCAGAATCATTTGATTTCAAACCCTGTAGCCCTCTAAGGTAAATGTGAAATCAATAAACAATAAGGCCACTGTTCAAATCAGGCATCGTGGGCATCAGAACTTGTCGTCTCTCTGCGGCTGATTGACAAGTGGATCTCAGCCAAGTGCTTATTAGGCTGCTAGGCTCCCTTCCAGCGCAGTCTTCAATTATCTTTGTTATTGTACAGAAAAGAACATTTACTTGATGAAGTACGGCTGATTTGCTTATTGTATGTGTCTGCATTCTCGTTAATCTCTCCAACCCTGCAATTTGTATTGGTTTTCCAGTTATTAGTGTGAATTCATGAGAGCATGTTTTATTATTAGTGCTGTCTTCTACCAATACCAAACCCTTTGGAATATGCAGAAAATGTAACAAATCTCCTGGCCCTGAAGCTTTTGTAGGCTGAATATGAATGGCTGGACTGCAGCAGACAGACAGGCAAGAGGGCTAATGCTCTAACCGGGAGCTCTCCAGAGCATGAGGAATTCACTAACGTTCTCAGTCTCCACTGGAACAACTGTCTCCTTCTTCCCCTAGTTTCTAACAGCTCAACCATAGTTTAAAAACTTATTTTTCTATGTTTGTGGATTGATTCTTAAAAACATGTTTTTCTATGTTTGTGGTATGTTGATTACTCTTTGAGATAGTATGTTCTGCAGCGATGCTAGACTCAAGCTCAATTTTTATGCAAAAAATAATACTGGTGATTACTCAACTTCCTAACAAAGAAGCTCGTTTGTGTGACCCCACAAGACCTCCGGTCTGTAATAAGCACCAATCAGAAACTATTGTTACTGTGTCTCTTCAGAAGGTCTCAATCAGAAGGTCACAGTGGTAGACTGAGCGATAACTTCTTTTGCATGCATTGGATGTCTCCAAGCGTCTGCATATGGTAATGATGAAGGACAGGGCCAGTAGGGAACCTGACCCTTGCAAATACCAACCTAGGGGGAAAAGAAAACCTAAGAGTTCTCTAGTCAGCTACTACTGTAAGGAGCATGCTCTTTGCACTGAAGCGGTATGGTCTCTGCTTACAACGACAGGAAATGCAAGTTGGGCAGAGGAGGGAGAAACGCACACGCGCCATGTGAGGTGTGCTATCCTCAGGGCCCAGTGTGGCAAGAGCTCTTGGAGCGTGCGAGTGAAAGGCTCTGATAAAGAGTGAGATGTTAGAATAGTGGAGGAAACGAATGTTTGTCAGAGGAAAGTGATAGCCGAAAAAAATACCTTCCTTTTTACGTGGAAAATGTGATTCTGTTCACTCGCAGAAAATTTTAGCCTTAACTTAACAAATATATTTTCATATGCAAGGGAAGCACACTTTTCAGTTTGTGCGCAGGTACCTATTTTACTTCATGAACTTCTTGTTGTGAGCTTGTTTCTTTTCTTTTCTATTGACTATAGATCCTTTCAGATGCCGGTGGGACATAACCATTTCATTTCTCATTAAATTGTGTGATATTTAAATATTTTCCTAAGATGCTCCAAGAGACAAAGTGAGAAAATAATGATGTTTTATGATAGTAATTATTTCTCAGTTGATTATTCATTGCTTGTAGTTTGAACCTTGAGTGAAACTTACATTCTTTCCTTAGTGTTAGATGTTACTATCAATTTTAATATTATAAATACGTCTGATATAAAATAATCATGCTCCATTTATCAAAATCAAATTGCCTTTAAGTGAATCATCATGTCTTTTCAATACCAATTTTTATTATTACCCCACTTAGTAGCATAAATCTTACTCATTAAGTGAAAAAAATAATGGTTAATTCTGACTCATTAAGGGAAATTAATGAGTAAATATAACTCATTTATTAATATCATGATAGTGTTTCTCACATTTAAAGTTTTCTCTCACCTCTGTGAAACAAGTACATATTCTCATTTCATTGAAATTTGTATTTTATCCTTTGTACCACTTAATTTTTCCCTAATGGCCCTACCCTTATATAAAGAATTTTACATTATTTTAAAATAGTTTTGTTCTGTGCTCACAATAAATTGGATGCATTATTTGTATATGCTCCTAATCTCTGTTTTTAGGAAAATTTCAACACCTTTTCCACTTTCATTTGAAAATAGTCTGAATAGTTTTGGTTTTCATGTGCTGTTTTTTTTATTAAATATTTTTATTGTATAAATTTAACAATGGTTATATTACATATTTTCATCATTAATGTGTTAGTTTTAAATATAATCCATTTTTATGGATTATTAGAAGATGTGTGCTTATCCAAATTTCATGATCAAAAGCTGGTCCTGCAACTTTGTGTATAAAAGGTGGAATTATGTGTACATATTTACTGATCATTCATATTTTCATTTATGATCACTTGTTTATTATCCTTGTTCATATTCTTTTTAGATTTTCATCTTAATGAATTGTAGGAGATATTAAATGTGGTATCAGTATATGTACATATAAATATGTCATTCTATAGTTAATTATACTTTAATTTTGTAGATCGCACATTCTCATGAATAAATTTTAATTCATAAAATTTAATAATTTTAAAGCAATCTCCATTTTTATTTTATTTTTTAAAGTTGTAGATTGCATATATTTATTTCATTATGAAAAATTTCAATACACACCTGAAACAGAAAAGTGGTATAAAGAATGATCATAACCTCTTCCACTCAACTTCAGTAATTATAATTCATAGCAAGTAGGTCCTGTGTTATTTTACACATCACGCCATCATGATCATCACCACCCCTACAATGGATCATTATCAAGTAAACTCTGGCCATCAAGTCATTTCACCTGAAAATATTTCAAGTTCCATGCTTAAAATATAAAGGTTCTTTTCATAAATATGACTCTGACCCCATTAGAACATGTTGCAGGTATCTTAAAATGAGCCAGTGTATTCCTCTGAGAATCATGAATGACATTCAGAAAATCTGTGAAGGAAGAGAATCAGGATTCAAAACTGTCTGTGTACATGGATCTGTGTATTCTCTGACAAAGGGATTTATTGCTTTTATCAGTTAGCATAAAGAGCATGTAGCTTTCAATTATTACTTCAGTGATTACTGTCAAATCTTTTTCTCATTCTGCTTTCTCTCTCCCTCCCCTGCTGCTCTCTTTGAAACTGGGGCCCAAGGAAGGACAACTTTTCTGAAATATAAACAGAACTTTAGCTTATACATGTGTACTGCATATTGAGTGTTTTATACTTTCTTAGGTCTTAAAATTGAAGTTATGCCAAATGGATATTTGTGCTCCTATGTTAGAGATAAAGAGTCATTAGGCAACTAGCTCATGGTCACAGAGCTGGCTACTGGTTAAAAGAGAATGCAAATCTTGTTTATTTCATCTTTAAATCTGTAATCCTCCTGCATCATCGAAACGTCACCTTGGGATCATATAAGTGATAGTAAATGGCATCCACATGAAACCTCCACATCAGACCTAGCAACTTTCTGTGTCTTCAGATCAGTAGGAGAACAGTCATTCATTGACACAAGGGATAGTTAAATATGAAATTTTTCTTTGGTTCGATGATCTCTACTTAAAAAATAGACTATGGTCTTTCCAGAACAGTTAGTGGGAAGAGAGGAGTGAGCTACGTTAGTGCCTTTCAAACTTTCCCAACAGATCTAATTAAAAATATAAGCCACAGTTACCTTACACTATGTGCACCACTTGTGCTCTTAGAGGAATCTGCTCTGAGAAGAAATATGCTGGGATATCCAGAGACTGCGACTAGCTCCTAAGACAGGAATTCTGTCAGCAACTATCACTGTGATTCTCATTTTATTTTAAATGAAGAATTTATTTAAAAATATAAAATTAATGTTACCTATACTTTTAGTTTATTTTTCAGTTTGTCACTTTAATAAATATATAGCTACTTTCTTTCTCAAAATATTTACTGTAAATTTCCTTTGCAATATGATGACTATACTTTATTATACCCTCAAAAATTTTAAGGGTTGTTTTCCTAGTTTTTGGCTTTTTGTTCTGCTACTGCAAAATAGCTCTGATTAATCAACAGAAAGTTGTCACAATTATGGAGGGTGGGATTTCCTTGTGGGTGTTTTGTTTTTGTTTTGAGGTATGAGCTTTTGGGTTTTGATTTCTGGACAGAGTGTGTATAAGAAGAACATCTAAGACAAGGGCTTTAAAATTTTCATCCTCTTTTACATTTACTGTAAAACTGGATAGGAGGTGCTAGGAATGCGTTCTCCAGTTTTCAGCGGACTCCGCATCTGAGGAGGACCTGGTCTTTGCTTCCAGGAGATGGCCTTGCCGTGACCTCACAGCCAGAGTCACACAGCGCATCTGGGGAGGACCTGGTCTCTGCTTCCAGGAGATGGCCTTGCCAAGACCTCACAGCAAGAGTCACACAGGTCGCTCACTTCCTCCAATCCTTTTCGCTTTTCCTCCCCCACCTCCTCCAATCTTTTGTTAAAGCTACAAATGCTACTAACAAGTGCAGCACCCTAAGAACCACTGAGGGTCTCCCCCTAAATATTGCTGCGTTAATGTTTGAGTTCCAGAAAACATTGTTATGATTTTATCTTATTCATTTTTCCATTTTCTGAGAGCGAATTTGACGCTGAGTCACTGTGCACTGCAAAACTGTGCCCATCTTTTGGATCCTATTCAGAAAGAATTATTACATCCATGTACACAGACACACACACACACACACACACACACACACACACACACACGCAAAGCCCTAAAAAGTGTGCAAAGGAATACATAAAACAAGTGCTACATAGGAAATTTGGGGAGGTGTTGATATGGTCCCTACAATGATTGTGGTCCTAGCAGAGAGGGTATTCACATATGTTATGGTTTGTATCTAGTTGTCCCCACAAAGCCTCCTGTAAATCATGGGGTTGTCAAGCACGCAGCTGGAGTGGTGGGGCCAAAGGACCAGGGCAGGGCTTGCGGGGCGTGGCCAAGAGAGGCGTGAAACTGCTAAACTGATAGCACAGTGCTATCAGAGGGTCCCTCCCCCACAAGCTGTGGTCTTTCAGAAGTATGGAGTGAATCATCCTGGACACTGTGTAGAGTGTCGAGGGCTTGCTACACAAGTCAGGTTGCTTTAAATTTTGAAACCTCCTGTAACTGTAAGCTAAATAAACCTCTCCTTCCCTAAGCTTGTGTGTCACGTATTTGTCCCAGCAATGAGAGAAAAGTAACTTAAGACAACATATATCTAAACTCAACAAATTGCATGTATTACACACTTGCAATTCTTTCTGTAGCAGTAAACTTCAAGAAAGCTCTTAAAAATAAGTGGATCCACTGCATTTCCATTCACCTTTACCCTCCTCTGCATTAGCTTTGCCTTTTAAACTCTTGATTAAATTTACTCTTTTGTCTGCAAGTTTCATTTGTCCCTTTGTGTGTGTGTGGTATCTCTACCACTCAAGCCTCAGCAGCCCCCAGGCACACATCCGGGTGATGGTAGGCAGCATGACGGTCCACCAAAAATGCTCAGCTCTGCCTCTCTGGGATGTGTGACTCTGTTGCCTTAGGCAGCCAAAGCAACTTAGGAGATAAAATTAAACTCTAATGTTTAAAATATGACAATTGCCTTGCACATTTGCACGTACACAACAAAGCAAGAGGTGTCCTTAAGGGGGAGAAAGGAAGGCGGGAAGTCAGCATGAAAGATATGGAAAGAAAAGCTGGACGATGTTTAGGACATGGGAGGGACTTCACTCTCCATCGCTCATTTTTGTAAAGAGAGGAGGAAGCCCTGGGTGAATGACTTGGTTGTCCTGGAGCAGTCAGAAGCAGCCTGCAGTCGGCAGCCGCAGGGAAATGGGAATCACCTTCGGACAGCCCCCAGGAATTGAGTTCTCCCAGAGGAATGAATGAACAAAGAAATGGATTTTTTCCCAAAGCCACAAAGAAATACACCTTTGTCAACCTTTCACTTTACCCTAGAGACCTATGTTGAACTTCTTCTGATTTACAGGAGTATGAAGTAATAAATCTGTGTTGTTTAAGCTCCTAAATTCCCAGTAGTTTGTCATAGGAGCAATAGAAGACTACTACACAGGCCCGCGGACTCTGATACTGGTATTTTCTTTAAATTCTGGCTGAGTCCCCTAATCGACGAATACCTAAACACTTTAATCACCACCAAATTCATGGAACTATTAGTTTTGAGGTACAAGTTAGTTTCACTCGTGTTCGTGCGAACAATAATAATAACAATGGTATATACATGCACCGAAAATAATGATGATTAATATTTACTGAATGTATACCACATAGCAGAGATGTTTTTGAAGCATTTTTTAAAATACTTATAATAAATTTTTATTAGACGGTGCTATTATAATGTTTTTCCTTTTATTTGTTTTTCTTTTTGCCTTCCATGAAAGCATGTTTACAGTTAGTAATGATTATATTTCCTGTAAGGAAATAGTACATGTACATAATGTGTTTCAAGTCCCTTTTTTCCTCCTATGTCCCCTTTTATGTTCAAGTATCACATTTATTTATTTACCCTAGAAGACCTTATAAAGCTCATTACCATGTATACAAATTGGATATCAGGGGGCCCGGCGGGATGGCTCAGTGGTCTACAGTGGCTGCTTGGGAAAGCTTGGGCGGCTTTAGGGACCGCGGTTTGATCCCAGGCACCACATGCTGCACCAGCTCTGCCCTCGGGGTGGGCTGAGCCAGCAAGACAGGTGTACTATGTCAAGGTACCCATACAGGACAATTATTATGCTATAAATGACTATTTTTAAAAGGCGCAGAGAGACAGGTAAAGTAACCTTCCTACTTGTCAAAGAGCATGGGAAATAGGGCACTAAGCCTAGGTGTGCTTTGGTTGGTCCAGTTTTCTTGCCCAATTACTTTTCTGCAGAGACTTCAGTGTAACTGCATTATTGCACAATAATTGTGTTGTGGCTTAGTTGTCTGATTCGCTGCTACTCTCGTTATTATCTTTTAATACCAATAAATAACCCACATGTGACAGAGGCTCACTTGTGCCTGCACCACTCTCTGGTTTGGTCTCAGGAGCCATAGAACTAAGTAGAGCATTTACACATGGTCTAATTGCTGGCAGTTCCTGCTGGGATCCTGATTTATTCATTTTTTAGTAGTACATGTTTACAGTAAATAATGACTACACTTAGTACAAGGAATTGCTCTGGGCGCATAACTCATCTTCATTCTTCCTCTGTTCCCCTTATGCTCCTTGGCCTCCATCCTCCTACCACTTCTTGGGTCCTTTTCTTTCACAAAAGCAGGTTTCTTCGCCCCACACTCATCCCATACCACTCCCCGTGCTCTGCTAGCTTTTCGAGGAATGTTTCAGTGCTTCGGCACAGGCTTCGCTGTGCTTGTAGATATTCATGATGCGCACTTTCAATCAGTTTTGGTTCATTGCAACTTGGCAAAAGCTGTGTAGCTTACACTTCTTCTAATCAGTCTCTGGGTTAACTTCACCATCTTGCTGCCACCCAGAAGACACTAGCATGTATCTTAGAGCAGGTTTGAATGTGACTTTCCTTGCCTGACTTCCAGCCAAAGTCAAATAAGTGTTATGGTTTGTGGATAGGTGTTCCCCCAAAGCCTCATGCAGTCAGGGGGGCAGGGAGGCTTCTGGAATTTGTAATTGATCACTGGGGGTGTGGGTGCTGCACCTCCCCTGGGGCAGATAATTTACATTTCAATGTAAGGATGGGAGAGAAATTAGCTGCTTGAGCTTCTGCTACTCTCCCCCTTGGCATGGTTGTTTTTTGCCACCCCCTGAAATGCTGTTCTCTGCCATGAGTCACCCTGCCTTGGAGCCAGCTGAATATGGACTGAAACCTCCAGTAACTGCGAGCTTCCTTCCTTTTGGGCATCAGGCATTTGCCCAGCAATGAGAGAATAACTAAGCCAAAAAGCATCTCTAATACATCCCCAAGAGACTATATGCCCAGAATGCCAATTGCATGTCATCAGTCTCACATTCTGATGCAAACTATTTTTTCCCCTCTACCCTCTGCATGCCGTTCTCCAGGCCCCATGAAGTAAGTTCTAATTTTCAGGGTTACCTGCTTGCGTGTTCCTGTAAGCTCTTAGCTTTCACTCCACGAGAATAATACTGGGCCATCAAGTATTTGTCTTAACCTGATGGTTTCCTTTCATACTTCAGTATTCAACTGGACAGTTTCTTAAAGCGCAGGATGAAGTTGAGTGCTGCAGGACTTCAGTCTCTGTATGCCCTAGGTATAATACTATTGGATTTAGGTCTTTACTATTTAGACTTTGCCACCAGCTATTAAATGATACAGTGGATCTATGGGATTGACTACAAAGTATCTCACTGCATTCTGAATTTTAGAGTGTCTTGATAATTGGTTTTGCAAACTAAAACAATACAAATGGTAACTCATAAGAGAAACGACCATATAGTTTTCATCTCCATTTTGATTTTTATCACTAAATGTGACAAAGACTAGGTACTGAATAATTTCTTATTAAATGAGTGAATCAACCTATATTTTGAATTTTCGTTGTCTTTTGAATCCTTCATATTGGCAAATGATGCAAAGAGAGATAAGATCCTTCATGATACCTGATAATAAGAGAGAGATACAGAAGAGATTCAGAGTTGAATTTAGGTCACCTATTTATTAGTTTTATGTTCATGGTTCACTATTTAAATTCTGTTTCATTTCTGTAATCAGGAAGTGTTATGATTAGGCTATATATATATATATATATATATACATACATACATACATATATATATATATATATATATATATATATATACTTATTTCATACAGATGTTTGTGAAAAGTGAATCAGTTAATTATACAAAATGCATTTGCCACAGACCTAGCAGTTAGTAGATGCTAGATAAATATTAGTTGAAATCTTTCTGCTGTGAGGGAGAAGTGTTAATTCATATCCATTTAGGTCAGTAAGAAATTCAGTCATTTTCCATTTGGGGGGAAAATAGTGATTACATATTTATAATTCCAGGCTGCTTGATTTCTGTGTGCCCCATTTGCTGTTTATAAGCAGTTTCCAGCCTTTGCATATCCCTGGAGTTTTACTTTTTTTCAATTTATTCTGGTATATAGGTTGAAAGTGACTTCTGAAAATCATATCTATATAACTGAGCAGTCTCTTAGGATGGTGGATTTAGTTGTGAGTTTTAGCTAGGAAAAATGACAACAATAAAATGGTTTGTAAATCCACACCTATTGGAAAGAGAATATTAGAAGTTAAGCTCTTGATTTTAATATATCTGGGCATTAAGCTACATTTTGTGCTTTTCTTGGTATGCTAATCCACGTAAAATGCATCACAGAAATTTTGATCTTGTGAAGGACTGTCTAAATTATTCCTCAACTATGTGGGTGCTGAGATGCACACTTCTGCTATCTGACTAATTAAGAATCTGGAAAACACTACAGGTTTTGCTTTTAAGCAAAGTTGTCTTTATTTTAGGTATGAACAGTACTGAGGGGAATTACAAAGATGATACCCTCTCTTGATTGCTTATGACATCATATCTATTTAGTTCATTTCATTGTTTTCCTTCAAATGTCTTTGGTTTGATTTTAATAAGTTGAAAAAAGCATGTGGTTGGTTATTTCTGCAGCTGCAGGGACTCAATTCCCTTGTAAAAGTGAATGCAGATTTCTGGCTTAATGAACGATTTACCTCTGCTGTACATGCGTAATCTTTGCTGCCAAGACTGACTTTGGTTTAAACGATGTTTACCTAGTGTTCATAAATGACAGGAGTATAATTTTCCTCTTTGGTTAAAAACAATGATTAATATCTATTTAACCAGTCTGTTGTGCAGCTAAAGCATTTTTTTTCTGTAGAAAAGAACCCCATAAATATAAATTGCTTTTTTACTTCTCTGTGTAACTATTCTTTGCCATCTATAAGCAGTGGATATTTTTTATGTCTGGTTATAACATTACATTATCCTTATGTACCATTTTCCAGTTCTCCAAGCCCTCATCCAACTATCTTTTTAACTTCATAGCAAAATGAAAGGTGGGCAACATAGTGATTGTCTTTTCTATTTATAAAATGAAAAAAGTTATTAAACTGTAAACAGCTTGGCCTCTGGGACCACGTCTTTTTCTCCTGTCCTTGTTTCTTCAGTGGAGGACATTAAAGGACCTGGCACACATTGGCAGCTCTATATGTTTTGTGAGATGATTAGTGGAAAAAGCAATAACTTGTCCAAGGTCAGATTTAGAGTCATAAAAGGATGATGTGGGTAGGGCTTGTTCAATATTCAAACTGTTTACCATTAGTACGTGGTGAGCAAAGTTGTCAATCTATAGGAGAAGTGAAGTGTGGGCAGGCTCAGAGTTTTCTTGGCTCCTGGTCTAACCATGTAAGAACTTTGGAGGACTCTAGGCACCTGTGGAACTCTGCTGAACTGTGTCCTTGGTCCCCAGCATGCAGACCTAGAGCTTGTTTTGGCACTGGTCCAAAATTTTAAAAATTTAAGAGGATTCTAGGTGGGATCCTGGTGAATCAGGCCCATACACACAACTCACACTGAAGTTGTGTTGGGTACCAGCCAGTGGCACCCACTAGTAGTGGGCGGCCTGTTGATATCAACCCTGTCATGCACTGTAGCAGAAACTTCACTGACATGTGCCCCATTACTCTCCCACCACTGTTAATTCTGGGTGATTATTAGGAGCCTCAAGAATGCCAAAACTCAGGATCATAAGGCATTTTCAATCATCCAGCCCTCCCAGAACTATCCCAGGAGACAAAGATATGCAATAACTGCAAAATTGCACACCCGAAATTTCTGAAATGATAGTAACTGAATAAAGGAAAGAAGTCCATCACACTATAGAATAAATGGGAATAAAATAATCTCTCAGGTCAAAAAAGAAATGACAACAATTATGAAAGAATTGCTAAGCACAGCTAAAGAAGACATAGATTAAAAAGAGCAGAACAGAAAAATAATGGAAACACTGAATGAATGCATTAAAACATTCAAAAAGATACCCAGGAAATTAAGAATTCCTTTGAGAAGTGGCAAAGCCACTTGAATGAAAGATAGACTTTCAGACCTAAAAGACAATGGCACAGCTAATCAAAATGGAAGGAAATACTTCTTAAGACTAACAAAGAACTAGGAAATAACAATTGAGCAGCAACAAGACGACATAAAGAAAAATAATAAAATGATGATAGGTATCAATAAATAAGCAGGAGACAGGACAAATGATATAAAAAATCTATCTGCAGAAGTGTTAATGAAAATTTTTCTAGACATGACAAAACAATCTGACATACAGTTAAGCAAGGCACAATATAGAACTCCAAACAACCATAATCAAAATAAATCTACACCTAGACACATGGTAATCAAGATCACAGAAATTCAACAAAAGAATCGAATATTGGAAGCTGCTAGAGAGAAGAAACAGATCACTTGCAGTGGAAAGCCTATCAGAATCATTGCAGATTTCTCAACACAAAGCATGAAATCAAGAAAAGCTTGGCATGAAATATTTCTGGTCCTGAGAGAAAATAAATTCCAACTTATACTTATGTATCCTGAAAAACTGTCTTTCTAATTCAGTGGTGACATATGCTCATCCCATGACAAAGAGCCACTGAAGAAATTCACGACCACCACATCAACACTATAAAAGGCCCTGACAGATATTCTAGAAAGAGAAAGAAATAACCAGAGCTTTAAAAGCAACAGAAAAACCACCAAACCTTGGGCTGGTGAGGTGGTTCAGAGGTTTAAAGCTCCTGCTTAGGAAAGCTTAGGAAACTGCAGGGACCTTGGTTTGATCCCTGGCATCACATGCTGCAGCATCTTCACCCCTGGGCAGGCAGGAAAATAACATCACAAAGATAAGTCAATACATACCAATCATAACTATTAATGTAAATGTCTTCAATTCACGAATCAAAAGAAACAGACTAGCAGGGAGTAATAAAAAACAGATCTAAAAATGTGCTGTATACAAGAAATACATTTAACTGAAAAAGTAATTGACAGACTGAAAGTCAAATCTTGGAAAATAATTCACCATTTCACAGGAAACCAGAAAAAAAGCAGGGGCAGATATCCTGGTTTTTGACAATATCAACCACATACTAAAAATCATTCAAAGACATAAAGAAGGTCAGTACTTACTTGCTAAAGGAAATCTGCAAGAGGAAGAGAGAGAAAGTATAAATATATATGGACCTAGTGTAGAAGCACCACCCTACGTAAGAAAAATATTAACAAGTGTGAGAATCGAATGACCAATAATACTATTGTAATAGAGGAATTTAACATGCCACTGTCAAAGAGATAGATCAACCAAGCAAAAACTCAGCAAAGAAATAACAAAACTAAAGCAAAGTTACAAAGAAATGGTCTGAGTAGAGCTTTACAGATTGTTTTACCCAGTGACAACACAACACAGATTCCTTTCAGCTGCACATAAGATGTACTACAAAATAGACTGCATCTTAGCACATAAAGCATTCTTAAGTAAATTGAAAGGAATCAAAATTATCTCATGTGCACTATCTGAACACAGAACAACGAAACTGGAAATTATTGACAGAAAATGAAAAACATACCAAAAACAAATAGGAATTAAATAATGACCTCCTAAATAAACAGTGGGTCACAGATAAAATTGCAGAATAAATTTTAAAATATTTACAGTCAATTAACAATGCAGATAAATCTTACTGAAACTTGTGGGATTCAATGAAAGGTGTTTTAAGAAGTGATCTTGAACATTAAGAAAACAACAAATCCAAGTAAATGATCTTATATTACATGCCAAGGTCCTAGAAAAAGAAGAGTAAGCCAAGCCCTAAGCCCAAAGAAGACAGAAAATTATGAAGATTAGAACGGTCGTTAATGCAATGGAGATAAAGGAAACAATACAAAGAATCAATCAATGGGATCAATTAAGAGTTGGTTCTTTGAAAGAATACATAAAATTTACAAACTCCAAACCATTCTAATTTAAAAAATGAAAGAATAAAGCCAAAAATGTATGCAATAAGAAATGAAAAGGGCAAAATCACCACAAACTCTAGAAAAATTCAGAGGATCACCAATACCTGCTTCCCAAATCTTTACTGTCATAAGATGGAAATCACAGAGGGAAAAGACTATTTCCCACATAAATATGAAATGCCAAAGCTTCATCAAAAGATATACTAATTCTGATTAACCGAATAACAGGAAATTAAATTGAAAGTGCAATAAAAAATAAAAGACATACCAACTAAGAAAAGCCCAGGTCCTGATGGATTCAGTGTTTAATTCTACAAGACATTTAGAATTTTAATGTCAGCTTTTCTTAAACTATATGAAATTGAAAGGGAAGCAATTCTCCCAAACTCATTCCTAGAGTCAAGCATTACTCTGATTCCAAAAACAGAGAAAATTACAACTAAAAATGAGAACTACCGGCCAGTCTGTATGATGAATATAAATGCAAAAATCCTCAATAAAATGCTAGCAAACAGAATGTAACAAATCATCAAGAAGGTCATGCTTCACAAGCAAGTTGGATTTATCCCAGGAATGCGGGGATGCCTCAACATATGCAAATCTATAAATGTAATACATCACGTGACTAGAGCAGGAACAAAAACCGCCTGATCATTTCAATAAAGAAAACGTTTTTGACAAAATCCAACATTCCCTCATTCATGGTTCATGATAAAAACCTTACAGAGAATCACTACCTGATTAAAGGCATTTCTGAGAAACCAACAGCGAACATTGTACTAAGTGGGCAAAAATGGGAAGCTTTCACTTAAAATCAGGAACAAGACATGGATGTCCACTGTCTTCTTTCCTATTCAATATAGTTCTGAAAACACTAGCCAGAGCAATTAGACAGAGAGGGAAATAAAAGGAATAAGAATTGGAAAAATAATATCATTATTTGCAGCTGACATGATACTCTACATTGAGGACTCAAAAAACTCCTCCAAGTGTCTTTAAGATTTAATAACCAAATTCAGTAATGTTACAAGATGCAAAGTCAACACCCCAAAATCAGTAGCATTTTCATACACACACAATGAAGACATTGAGAGAGAAATTACAGAACCACACCTTTTACAATAACATCAACAAAAGAGAGAAATATGTCTGAGTCAAGCTCACAAAGAAAAGAAAAGATTTATACAATGAAAATTTTGGTAGTATGAGAAAAGAGATTGAAGAGGATTTGAGAAAATGGAAACATACTGAATTCTCCTGGATAGGAAGAACCAACATTGTAAAAATGGCCATAATCCTAAAATCATTATTCAAATTCAATGTAATCCTGAATAAAATACCATTAGTATGCCTTACAAAGCTAGAGAAAACTTTCCTCAAATTCATTTTGAACCAGAAGAGACCAAGAATATAAAAAACCATCCTGGCAGACAAAGAGAAGGCAGGAGGCATCACAATACCTGACCAGAGATTATACTATCAAGCTACTATAATAAAACAAGCATGGTACTGGTATAGAGACAGACCAGAGGATCCATAGAACAGATTAGGAGAAGCAGACACATCTTAAAACAGTCAGTCACTTTATCTTTGATAAAGGGGTGAAAATATCCACTGGAAGAAAGATAGTTTATTTAATAAATGGTGCTTGAAAAAGTGGATTTCCATAGGTTGAAGGCTAAAAGCAGACCCATATCTATTACCATGTTGTAAACTACAGATCAAAGTTTTAAACATTAAGACAGAAACACTAAGTCTTCTGGACAAAAATGTAGCTTGACATCCAAAAGACATAGAGTTAAGTAGAGTTTACAATCTCTTTCAAGTAACTTATTTTAAAAAAGGTAATAAAAGAAAATGAAAGTCAGCAATGAAAATTTAAGATTTCTTGAAAGCATGTAGTAATATTCAGTCATATGTCCCATTTTACATAACTATATCTGTTAAGCTGAGCAACAGATTTTACAATAAAAGTAGATAATATATCCATCACTGTTAATCAGTTATTCTTGTTTTGAAAATCTGTAACATACATTGTTGTATGTTACTCTGTTTCTGTCTTTGCTCTTGTTTTTCTTGCCCTTGCTTTTACTCAACAAAATAAAAGAAAATATGATTAAAATCATTAAACAAACGAACTGCATGGGGTATACTTCAAAGAATCAACAGCTGAGATTTCATCTTTTTGAAACGTTTCTACACTTCAAATGAAAGCTCCAACAGAGTGAAAAGAAAACCCACAAATTGGGCAAAAAATAATAGCTGTCTCTCACTCTGACAAAGGCCTTCTACCTGGAACATACTAAGAATTAAAAAAAATTGGTCTCCCAAATTCAAATACTCAATCTGGAAATTGTCATCTGAGATGAATGTACACTTCTCAGAGAATGAAATATAAATGGAAAGCAAACATATGAAAGAATGTTCAACATCATGGGTCACTTGAGAACTGCAAATTAAGACAACACTGAGATTCTGTCTCATCCCGGAAAGAATGGCTGCCATCAGGAAGTGAGCCAATAACAAATGCTGGAGTAGCTGTGGGGAAAATGAAACCCTTTTCCACTATTGTTGGGAGTCTGGACTGGTACAACCATTATGAAATCAGTGTGGCATTTCTTTAAAAAGATAGGAACGGAGAACCCATGCAAGACAGCTATTCCTTTACTGTGTATTTTTCCAGAAGAACTGAAAAGAGCACAACATAGTGATATATGTGCACCCATGTTTATAACAGCACAATTTTTTATAGTTAAATCCGGGCACAACCCAGGTACTCAACAACTGAGGAATGGATAAAGAAAAAGTGGTTTTTTACACAATGGAGTATCATTCAGCTATAAAACAGGATAAATATGAGTCTTTTGTTGGTAAATGGATGCAACGAGAGAACTTACTGTTAAGTAAAAAGATCAGACCTGCATTTTCAAGCATCATATTGTCTCCTTAGTGTAGAACCTCAAAGAGAAAATAGAATATGAAGGGTATAATGATACAAGGAAGAGGGAATGAACTCATTCAAAAGGAAAGAGTTCCTGAGTTGAGGAGAATGATAGGAGAGGGAGTTGGAGAAAGAGAGATATCTATGTAATGTAAGCAATATAGTTTGGACAACTGTACTATGGATTTTTGCTGGTCTATGTAAAGGAGCAGTTACTTCCTAATTTGTTTTGTCTCTTTTTTCAGCATTTGTCCTTTTTGTATTCTTAATGTCTTATGCATTTCTTTTCTTTTTTTTTTTTTTTCTTCTTCCCCTTTTCTGGAAATACGAATAACTAGTTTGGAAAAACTATATGTTACAATAATTATTATGAAATTTATATTATTTTGTTAAGTGAAATTCTGCATTATTTATAGTTTTTTGTTTTAATATTATTTTGCACTGCCTTTAAAAATAAAAAAAAATTGATGGTGAACAATATTTTTTTCTCAAAAGGGTCAATTCAGTTGATGTACCACAGCTTTTCCAATTAATATGTCATTATGTTTGTTGAGCCTCAAGGAAAATTATATTTTTCTGCTTACATTAATTACTTTTCAGAAAATAATTGCCAATGTAAAATTGTACCATTTCTGTTTCACCACAGTGGTAAACTCCTGGCCTATTTGAGAAGGAACTGCATGGAAACAACTTTTTGATCTTTTACGTCTTATATTTGCAGAGCACTTTAACAGGCACACAGTGCTTTCACTGGTGTTATCTAATTACATTCATGAAACAATCATGGGAAAAGGTTCTACTACTGGCCATGCTCTATAAATGGAGTCATAATGCTGGAGAAGGAAAATGACTTGGCTAAGATCTATAGCCAGTGTGAGAGGAACAAGGAGAGCACATCACCTTCTAGGCCATACACGGTCCCCTTGACCTTTTGAAACTGTTCTAGGTACTGGGAATACAAGTAAGACAGAAAATAAAAACAGAAAAACCAAGTATTTCTCCCTATTTCTACTAAACTGCCTTCTTTCTACTTTCTTTTTTCCTTTCCTTTCCTTGCCTTGCCTTGCCTTGCCTTGCCTTGCCTTTCTCCTTTCCTCTCTTCTCCTCTCTTCTCCTCTCTTCTCCTCTCTTCTCCTCTCCTCTCCTCTCCTCTCCTAACATCCCCTCCCCTCCCCTCCCCTCTCCATCCCCTTCCTTTCCCTTCCCTCCCCTGCCCTCTCCTCCCTTTCCCTTCCCCTTTTATTCCTGACTTAAAATTCATCTTGTGACACAGGTGTCTGATTTTAAGCCAGTTTTATTCCAGTTTATCAAATGATAGTGATTTCATAGAGCTTTCATTTAAAATTTACAAAACAATTTTGTTATACTGCACAAACACAACAAGGCTTCATAAAACTTTCAGTGAGTAGGCATATGTAACCTTTCATGTCCGTATTTATCTGTGGTTTTGTTTCTCATGTTTTCCGTTCAGTTTGTTTTCCTTTCAACTTGAGCCTGAACTGAAACAGCTACATTTCATCTGACTGCCTACAGGCATGTGAGTAGATTCTTCTCCTTACTGTCTCTCCTCAGATAATTTTACAAGCTTCTCTGGAGAGCAGAGGAGTGATCTCTGGAGAGGAGCAAGTGGGTGCATTTCTACATAAAGTGGTGAAGCTGAGAAGCATGAAGATGGAGTGAGAAAGACAGGGAATTGGGTCAAAAGCTGATGATATCCCTGTGCCCCTGCAAGCGGCCTCACCCCTCCAGGCCCCTTCTATATCTGCCATCGGTGCTTTCCTGTTTGTCACAGCCACATAAGGTAAGCATTAATTTTGAAGGTTTTAAAAAGTCTTCCTTTTTTTGACTTGACATACACTCACTGCGTCCTGTAAATTTCACAGCTTTTCTGCTGTCTGTGACATCATTCCCCAAGTTACTTTGAAGATTTCAGGGTTCTCTGCAGCTGTGATGTCAGTATCATTCAGTTGGGAGAGAGAACCACTGTGGGAGGTTGTGCTGGCCTCAGAAGAATGGCTATTCATGAAAATGGATCTGTGTTTGATTTTCGGCTTGGCAGCCTAATGGAAGCAATCGCTGACCTGCCTCCGGTATGGCTGTGCTTGTCGGCTGATTGATGAAGTCCACATTTAGTGGAATTGCTGAGTGTTTCTCTTGGTCTTTGAGTAATACTGCCAAAAGTGGAATTAGAGCCGCCAGGGCAGGTGCCATTCCAGGGGCAGGTGGATGCACTTCATCTGTGGTCAGGAGATCACTTTCAAGTCAGAAAAATACATTTTTTTTCTTCTCATGTTTTCTTGAATTTTCACTGCTAGAATATTGTTGTGTGCATTTTTATTTAAAGAATGTGTAAGTGCAAAGATAATCAATGAGTTCAATAGTTGAAAGTCTTGACAACTTGTAATTTGTCGTGTGTGTGTGTGTGTGTGTGTGTGTGTGTGTGTGTGTGTGTTTAATATAGGGTCTATAGGGTTTCACTACACAGATCAGACTCACAGCAATTCTCCTGTCCTCAGCTTCCCAGGCACTGGGATTACAGGTCGCACCGCCACCCCCAATTGCAGTCACCTATATCTAGCTGGCCCTACAACATGCAATTTGTATTTGGTAATTTTTGTGCTATTCACTGTCTTCTTCATTCTCAACATAGCAATGACTTTAGTCATTAAAGTTTTTCCAAATGTTTGTCACTCAAGTTAATATTGAAAGCTTAGAAATATATGCAGAAGTACAGAATTTCCCACTAAGACCATTGCAGCAGCTGGTGAGAAACGCTTGTTTTTTCTTTACTACTGCATGTTAACTTCACTTCCTGGTTTCTGAGGTGACTTTGAGTCCAATATCTTTCACATTAAGCCATACGCATGAGTACCTCCTGCCGATAGGTGTAGTGCTCAGCCATTGGAATCCTAGAACTGTTTTATACTATAGCAATAGTCTTTGCTTCACTTATTTCCTAGTACTTCATATCTCTGTCCACCTAGTCAGTTGTCTAAGATAGCAGTTCCTCTAAGAAGTTACTTCCAAGTCCCTATCAGAACTCTGTCACTCATTCTCATTTATGGCACAATGGTCACCATGGTCTTATGTTGTATATGTCAACATTAGCTACAACCAGTTATAGGCAAAGGGTGCACACAATGTAGTTTCCACATTCCTCTATAGTTAAAGAATACTTTGCTTGTCATTAAAGAAATACACGAGCCAGAAAGAGAATTCTGGGCACATTTTTGTAAAATGAACATATTAATATTACCAGTTCCCAATTGCTAACTCCCTAAGATCACTGGGTCACACCTCAGCAACAGCAGTGTCCCTTTGGGTCTCACTAGCAAAGGTGAGTTTTGGTGTTGGATGATGGGCTCCGTGGCTGCACACTGCATCTGAGCACACACATTGATGTAGTCCTACCCACTCTACAGATGTGAAACAATTGTTTATTCTGTTGTTGATAAAATTTAGTTTTACTCACTTGTTCTTGTTTACTTGTTCAATGATAGATGGATGGTGGTCAATATAGATTTATTTCTGTTTATTCACTGATTCTGTTCTTAGAATATAAAATTGCCATCAAAAGTTAAGAACTTATTTAATTTTTGAAACAGGATTGTATTCTGTAAATATTTGCATTGTTCAGTGCAGTAAAGGGAACCATTTATGCTGATATGTTCACTCATCCCCAGAATTAGGCCGCTAGCCCATTCTACAGAAATTAGCAAGAGAGGCTGCAGACATGAATTGAAAGAATATATTTTTCCATGCTTAAGGGAAAAATAAATGAATATTTTAAACCATCATAAGAAGAGAATTCATAACATTCTCAAATATATGATTTGTAGTTATAGATTTTCACATACAGTCATATATAAAGCAACTTATAGCAGTGCTTATTTATCTGGAACTGCAATTTTGACAGTAAATCAGTAAAGTTATTACATGTATATGATATGTACAGTTTCCATAGTACTTTATTTGCTTATCATTATGTTAATGTCTGCAATGTCTCCCAAGTTCCCATAAGCTAAGAGGTTTGCCAACAGATTAGGACACTTTGGGGAGGAGATGGAGCTCTCAAGAGGAAAAGTGTAGTAGGGGGGTCATCAGTAAATGGCAACTGGAAGGAAACCTGCTTTTGAGAGTACTGGGGCTCTGGAGCTTTCCTTCCTGGCCACAAACAGCTCTTCTGGCATGGAATCCCTCACTCATGATGGTGTGGAGCACACCAGAGTGGGTGACATGCATCAAAACATTGCAGGGGGAGCCAACACCAGTCTTTGTCCTTGTAGGTTAATTTTCCTGTGTATTTTGTGACAGTGACAGAAATCTAATATTAAAGTTATAATGGAATGCATTTGTTTATGTTTTATAATTTTCTTTTATTTTGAAGAGAAAATACAAGATCAAGAAAAACTAAAGCAAAGACAGAAACTGAGTAACCCATAACAATATATATGTTAGCAGCCTTTCAAAGCTAGAGTAGCTCATTAAAATTGATATATTATCTATTATTATCATCAAATCTGTTGCTCAGATTAACAGATATAGTTATGCCAGATGTGTCATGTGATTGAATATTGCCACATGCTTATAAGAAGTCTTACATTTTTGTCCTTGACAATCATTTTAGTCTATTAGCTATTTTTCTTTAAAAAAAAAAACTTAGTTTAAAGAGTGTATAGCAGTAATTGATAGGTTATTAGAAACAGTACACATTTAGTAGATTAAAATGACTGGCATTTCAAGCATGGCTTTAGTATGACACATGGCTGTCCTCAAGTTAGTTGCTTAGTTCACAGAAATGAACATATAGAGTTAGGGTGAGGCTTCTACTCATTTACTGATATTTTCAAAAACCTGATGGAAATTCCTAGGACCATTGCCTTATTCTTGCATATATAAAGGTATACTTAACGAATGTAGAACTGCCATAGAAGGCAGGCGAGTGAACTTGATTAAATGGGATGAATGGTAGAAGTTCACAGAAGAAGCTGGAGAACTTTATATCATGCAGTAAGAGCCTTGAGGGATGAACTAAGAAGAAAGGAACCTGAGTAAACAATCAAAGACATAATAAAGGAAAACATTGCAGTAGTGATCTAAAATAGCAAAGAAAGAAGTTGTCAATATTAGAAATTCATGGATTTTAGAAAGTCCCAATACAGCCCAAGTAAAGTGTACACACATGAAGTACCAAAAAGTTAAATGTTTTGTGAAGATTTTACTCTTATCAAGAATTTTAGGCTCAAAGTAAACTGAGAAAACATTTCTCCTGGTATGCGCTGATTTGCATATTATCAACATCTGCAAGAGTGGTGCAGTTATTACATCGTCAATCTAAAAAAAACATGGTGTTATGATCTGAAATACAGAATTTAAATTAAGGCTTATTATTTGTTTAATGTATTGTATGGGTTTGGACAAATGCCTAATGATATCAGTCTACTATTTTTTTTTTTTTATTTTTTGTCTTTTTGAGACAGGGTCTTGCTATGCAGTCCTCATACTGATCCTTCTGCCTCAGCCTCCCAAATGCTGGGATTATAGGTATACACCACCATGCTGGGCCATGGGTCTATTATTATAGTACCATATCATACAGAAAATAGTTATGTATTGCCTTAAGTATTTTCCAACTTTCACTTATTTATCACCTTTCTCTCATCACCCAAACTGTGGATAACTCTTTCTTTTTTTTTTTTTTCACTAATTTTACCTTTTCTGTAGTGTCATGTTATAATGAGATAGCATGGATCGTTTTAAGATTAGATTCCTTTACTTTTAATAGTCATTGAACTATGTATGAATTACTAGTATGACAGATTGATCATGTTCAGCTTTGAACAATGTTCCATTATTTAGGTTCATCACACTTAATTCATTCTCCTGCTAAAGGACATAACGGCTGACTCCAGCCTTAGCAATAGTGAACAAAGCTGGTATTAACATCTGCATGGTGGCTTTCACATGGACATATGTTTTCATCTCCTTTGGGTAGATGCCAAGAAATCTGATTGTTAGATCTTATAGTAAGAGTGCTTTTTTAAATTTTATAATTAACTATTACACTGTCTCCCAAAGTGAATGCATCACTTTCCATGTACAATGTCAATAAATGAAAGTCTCTGTTGCTCAATGTCCTTGCCAGCATTTAAGGTTGTGAGTAGATTTGGGCTGGTTAATAGTTGTATCATTCCACCTCCCTGTCATTTTAATTTTCATTTCCCTGATGACAAATGATGGGAAATATCTTTTCATAAGTTTATTTACCATTTAGAGAGCTTCATACATCTTTTGCAATATCCAAAACAAAGCACGTTGAGATTTTCATTGGACCTGCATTAAATCTCTAGGTTAAGTTGGGCAGAACAACATCTTGACAATATTGTGTGGTCTTACCCATGAGTAAAGATTCATTAATTAAGTAGTTAAATTATCATTTATTTTGTTCTTCACTGATTCATGTTATCAATAGTGTGCAATTTTCCTCATATAAATCTTGGACATATTTTCAGATTTATAGCTAAGTGGTTTTTAAATGTAAATGATGTTGTATTTTTCATTTAAAGTTCCACTCCTTCAGTGCTAGTACATAAAAATGGAAGTGACCATTTAATATGACCCTTATGTTCTGCAAAGCCACCATAATCTCTTTTTTTTCCCTATTTTTATGTTTTTGGATTTTCTATATAGACAAATACGCCAGTTTGAGACAAAGACTATTTTATTTCTTTCATGCATATTTTATTTCCTTCTCTGTTCCATCAGCTAAGACTTCCAGTATGATGTTGAAAAGTGGTGATTAGAGGAGTATTTTTGTTGTTGTTCCTGACCTGAGTGTGACTTCTAGTTCTTTCATTTTTCTGTAGTTAATGTCTCTCATGTTGAATATGACTAATTATAAATTGGCTCTTTTGTCTTCAGTACCTGTCTGAAATTAAAATTCTGAATCCACATCTTCAAGGTTGATTTTCTCTTGAGAGTAGGAGTAAACCTTGAACAACACACACAAGGTCTAAGAGCTGCACAACCAGAGCTCTTCTGGGTACTTTCCTCTCATGGCTGAGACAAAACACCTGGCACTCGAAGTTAAAGAGGGAATGGTTATGTAGTTCAGAGTTTGTGGAGGCTTCAGTCCATATTGTCTAGCTCTAAGGCAGGTGGCATGGCAGAGAGGTGTCAGTGCATGGCCAGGGAAGACAGCAAAAGCGACAAGAGAGCTTCTAGCTTCTCCCTAGTAAGTATGACACTTGTACGAGGCCTTTGGAAATGCTTATTTGCAATTGAAAAGTTCTCTTTTAATCCCAATTATATCGTGAATGAGTGTTGACACTGAATGCTCATAAATGCCTTTTATGCACCTACTGATGTGATGCATAGTCCACTAATGTGAAGGGTTAATGTTATTGTTTTCAAAAATGTTTATGGGTTCAATCCCTGGGCATGCTGTGATTGAGGCTGGGACTGGTGGCATGTGCCTGTAATCCCAGCTCTTGGGAGGATGTAAACAGGTGGATCACTATGAGTCCAATATAGTAGTGAGACCCTGAATACCCTGTATACCCTTCCCTAAAATACAAAAAGAAGTAATGATAGAAAAGTCAGGCTTAAATAGCCAAGAAAAATATCACTGCACAGTAATACATAAGTTTTATGCATGATTATATTTCATGGCCTAATTTTTGAAATACTAATGTTTTCAGGTATGCCATAAAATATACTGATGTGTAGTTTTATTTTTCTTATAATATCTTTGTCTAGCTTTGGCACTGGGATGATACTGACCTCAGAAATATACTGAGCATCAGGGATGCAGCTCAGTGGCATAGTGCCTGCCTGCCAATTGTGAGAACCTGGGTTCAATTCCTGGTAGAAGGAAGGAAGGAAGGAAGGAGGAAGGAAGGAAGGAAGGAAGGAAGGAAGAAAGGAAGGAAGGAAGGAAGGAAGGAAGGAAATTAGGAAGTTCCTCTATTTACTAATAATTAGCAAATTTCTTTTTTTTTAATATAGATACTTAAAATACAGTAGCTCTTCATTGTATTTGGTACTATTTGTAACACTATGGCTTGCTGGTGGACTTTATTTCATAGACAAGGCCTTTCTGATGCTCTGCTTGTTGTGATACTACTTTTAGCTGCTTGTCACTTTCAAGAAATCAGCCCATTTTCGTATTTTATCAAATAGGTGCACACGAAGAGATTGAGAAGACTTTGTGAAGCTATCCTCTCTTTCTAACACTGATTTGCGTCTTACCTCTCCACATGCCCCAGGTAAAGTGTATAAATGAAAGCTACTGATAAAATACTAATGCTTTTAATACTGGCACATAACCAAATTAATCAAATACTAATTAATTTAACTCTTTTTTCAGAATAAAATACTAGCAGATGATATTTAGCATCCTAAAATGTAGTTTCCCCAGCTAGGATTTCAGTTCTGTTTTGTTCTTTGTATTGCTTAGCACATACTTCTCTGAGCATATTTTCCTGTTTCATTCAAAGTGATTATTCTACAAGTCTTACAGAAACACGTATTGTGCATGTTATATCTTCATAGGTCCAAAGATATTTCTAAAAAGACTCATGACGTCAACTACAAGTATTCCAAAATCAGCTGACACTGATGTCCCATCAAAAGTGTAGGTATGCTTTTAATAGCAGATATTCACTAAATGTGGCTGCTGTTTTTTAAAAAGAAACCATTAGATTTAATTAAGCAACACCATGAAGATGCTGAAAAGGGTAATAAAAATAAATTAGAGTAAAGAACACCAAAATTAAAGGAGCACTAGTCCATGAAGCACTAGCCTGTATAACTGCCAAAGTAAAACAGGGTAGAAAGAAAATGGACCATTAATAAAATGTACTCTCATGACAAAACAGTCATGTATCCTATAGGTCAGAAGATAAGAGGGGAACAATGAAGATTCAACTAAAAATATGCAAAATATCTAATAGCAGTGTGAACAAAACCTACTTTGATATTTCAGCTTGCTATTCATCTAAAGTTAATTTTTGTTTTGTGAGGAAAGCAGTAAAATCAGACAAAATATATTTATACATAATTATTTCTGAGTTAAAGACAGCAAACTGGTATAGCTGAAGCAGGAGTATCATTAGGAGTTCAAGGCCATCCTAGGCTACATAGTGAGCTCAAGGCTAGCCTGAAGTACTCAGTGAGGCCCTGTCCCAAATAAATTACTAAGGGCTGGAAGATAGCTTAGCAGCATAAGTGCCTGCCTGAAAAGTGCAAAGTCCTGAGTTTGAATCCTGGTGTGGCAAAAAAAGAAGTAAACATGTAAATAAATGAAATCTATATAAAAGATAAAAATTCTGAGATTAAATTGACTATAAAAATGTAGTAAATAACTTCTCAGTAGTAAAAAAATATGTATATATAAGTCTATGATATTTGTGCTACTCTCTATCTTAGCCAAAAGGCCAAGAAACAATTGAGATTTGTGTTAAAAAGCACTCAGGATGAAAATTTTATTTTTATGCTATGTGTGTACAGTTCACATATGGAGAGTATAACAACATTTGCACCTTTGAAGTCAAGGAAAAAATGTTCTGATCTCACTGTAGCTCAATTCGAAATTCAGATAAACTAAATTATCAACATTTTAATTTGAGTTTATAAAATGAAAACAAAGAAGATATGTGAAACTTGCAGATGAAAAATCAAAAGCAAATTGTGAACACTTGTTTTAATAACAGCCAAGCAGATGTGCTTGTCGATTAATATTGGTCATGGTGTTTGACTAATTACCTTTATCCACTTTGTGAAGTATCCATCTAATGAATTAGACAATAATAGAGTCACTTCTTATTTACATTTCTAATTCATATGATTGCTTGTTAAACCAAGTGAGATTAGTGACCCAGTAGTATAAACAAATGACCTGAGCTCAAGGTGCTGATTACCAAGTTGAGTATAATAGGGAACATCTTCACAGAAAAGTGATAAATTTTTCGAGTGCCAAGAATGAAAATTTCTAGCATAAAATCTATACAAACAAAATCGCATAGATCTCATATCACTGTACACATTTTACTTATCTTGAATATTTGAAGAAAGCCCTAGCAGAGGCAGAGACTTTCGAAAGACTTTGTTTTCCTTTATTTGTGAACATTACAGCCATTTCAGAGTTTTCATGAAAATAAGATTTAAAGGAAATGCAATAGAAGGAAAGTCTTTTTATACATCAAATTCTTGAATGTTTGTCAAGGACAATGTTTTGAATGTTTGTTATGCCAGTTACATCAGCCTCAGTGCATCTCTTATGTCATCATTTGGTTCTAGCGTCATTGACTAAGAGTGTTTTCCCAGTAACAAATCACTTGCCACAGCTGCAGATGAAAGCTTTCCTTATCCTGCTGTTTACCCAGTGTTTTGTTTTCAAATATTGAAATTGCTTTCATGTACAATTTGTGCCAATCTACCTAACCAGCATTGAACTACAACCCAGAAGTACAGGCTATAAAATTTAATATAATTTTTTCAGAATAATGATATGCTTGCAGTCACTAGCAAGGTAGTGAGTTTGACAGGCCATTTGTCATAGAGATTTTGATATACCACGGTCGCAGTTATCTTCAGCTGATGTCTATGTTTTGTTGCATTCTGTGTAGTCAAAGAACATCAGAGTTTTCTTGAAACTTTTGTTATATCTCTCAGTTAAAGATTGTTTCATCCTACCTTCTCTATTATACACATAAATTCATAGCTAATATTTTTGCATGTTTAAAAATACTTTTGTTCACTATGTGATTTAAACTGGATTGAACCTTGATTCCTTAAACTTATCATGTCCTCATTACATAGATCATTTTATGTTATACAAAGTTGTTTCTTTGCTTCGTTTTGTTTTTAAATGTATTTAGTACAAGGTCTACAGGGTCTCACTACACAGATGGGACTTGTAGCAATCCTTCCTGTTTTTTAGTCTCTGAAGTGCTGGGATTACAGGTGTACATCACCACACGCAATCTCAATCTCTGTCTCAGCGAGCCCTGGGGGTGGGGCTGGCATGGCAGGGCAGGGATTGAACGCCTCACCCCTGCATCTGCCTGAGCAGGGGCTTCAATCTGCTTGGCTATCTGGCTAGCCAACCAAAACTTTTTTTTTTTTTTTTTGTCTTTTTGAGACAGGGTCTCGCTGTACAGTTCAGGCTGGCCTTGAACTCAGTTTTGTAGCCCAGGCTGGTCTCGACCTCGCACTGATCCTCCTGCCTCAGCCTCCCAAGTGCTGGGATTACAGGCATGCGCCACCACGCCTGGCTTAAACCAAAACTTTTTTTAAAAAAAGATAAACATATTCCATTTATAGGCTGTAATGTGAAATAAATTTATATCAAAATTCAAAATTGCCTTCTGAGATTCAATCTAGTAAATTATACATATAAAAGTAATACAAGTAGAAGCTGGTAGTTGATAGTATTTGTATAACAGTGGAACTAGTTTGCATGTTGGATGGTGGATATTTCAATGAGTAATTGATAGCCAAGAGCACCCAAAAGAACAGCAAGCATTTGTAAGTTTTACAAATTTTCTGGGGCAGTACATTTGTGAACCATGGTGATTTGTATGGAATTTATTTCGTTCTTTTTTGTGAAGCTAGTTATCCTGACCTTGAAAAACCATTCTCATCTGGGAAGTTTATTTTACTTAACAGAGTTCTTGTTATGTGTGTGTACTTTTCAAAATTATGTAGGTATAGATGTCTGTGGAGATACAGTGAAATTAAAGATTCTTTTCCAAATTTTTGAAGATTTATTTATTTATTTATTTATTTGGATCAGAGTCTCACTATGCAGGCCAGACTTGTAGTGATCCTTCTTTCTCTGTCTCCCCAGCACTGGGATTACAGGTATGCATTATCACACCCCATTTCATTAGCCAGCACACTGCTGGCTAGCATGGCATGTGGTACTAGGGATCGAACCAGAGTCCTTGTGCTTGCCAGATAGGTACTTTGACTGCCGAGCTATCCCCCCTGACAAAATTAAGGATTCTGAGGTTGAGGTTGTTCTAGCTATCCATGTGGATCCAAAGTTGTTGTCAAGCTTTAGGTTTTTGGCAAAGGGAACAGTTCAACACAGGACAGCTTGCACAGCATTATTTTATAATGACTTACCCAAAGAATCAAACATGAAGAATTCAGGGAATCTATCCACATACTGAAGACCAAAGAATGCATCTGATTGCCTGGATCTCAATATCCTGTAGGAGTCTACCTATAGATCTAGAGCTCAAAACAATGCCTCTCAAAAGTCCTTCTGGAAGCCTGGAACCCATGGCAACTTTTCATGTAGGCCCACTTCATTGATTGGGTTGGAAAGGCCCCAAAGGTCAATCGTGGAAACTAGAAGGTCTGTGCAACAAGATGAATGATCTGTACTAGCAGGCTGAGAGATCTGAACTGCAGACATGAGATAACATTCCAGGTAAGATCTAGAGCTCCCTGAAAAGCAGCAAAACCACTTTTGCTGAGCTCCTCGAGGAAGATGAGGTCTGTAGCTCCTCTCCTGACAAGAACAGCCAAATTCATCAGGAAAGCCATCACGAGAAGGTACCCAGCAGAACAGCCCAAGCAACCAGCAGCTTCCAATAGCTCCAACAACTCTACCAAAGAGCTTCTCAGACAGCCTCACAAGAGCTTCTCCAGTTCTGTCTCTTCTCTCAGCACCAGCACTCTGCTGGTGCTCCCACACCCAGTACCACACTAGCTCAGTTCAGTTGTGTTACAAGACAGAGAGAAGAGGGAATCAACAAGAAGTAGATGTGACCACAGAATGTAGTGAGGTTTTTCAAAAGCTCCCAAACAAGGAATAAGATCAGACTCAAAAAGTTTGAAAAGGAGAGAAAAAAGATTGTCCACTTACCAGCTTAGCAGGGCAGAGCAGAACGCTCTGCGGAGGATCTTTTGTCTTGTGGGTGGAGTCTCGAGAACACACACAGAAGACCCACAAGAGCTCCAAGATGTCATAACTGCAGCAACACTGTCATCTTGGGCTGAGGGACAGATAAGGACACAGTGCAAGCAAGCTTCCAAACTTCCTCAGGCAATAAGCATGTCACCAAATGAGTGGACGGCAAAGACAAACACTCCCTTTCTTGGAAAAGGAAGGATAGGAGAGCCCCCGGCCCAGAGGAAGGGCTGGAAGCCGCAGGTTCATACTGTCAGCCAGATGTCAGGGGCTGCTAGCTGCAGGAGGCAAAGCTCCAAACCACGAGAGCTCACTGCGTGACTGAAAATGTTATGGGATTCCCGGTTCAACTTTGAAATTGTTTAGGGCTCATGATGCAGTTCTTTAATTTTTTTCATCTTTGAAAGCAAATGTTTACAGCTGTTAAAATGTGCCCTCCCCCACTGTTGTTAGGGAGCAGGGAACTTGTACTAGTTTATGTGTTCATGAGTGAAAAGAAGTTCTGTCTCAGGATTATTATTATTATTATTTTTTTAATGAGACCAGGGTTTGAACTCATGACCTTGTACTTGCCAGGCAGGCACTTGTGCCATGAGGTATCTCCCTGGTCGTGGTCTCAGGATATATTAAACAAAGAGTCTTACCCATTTCTTTTTTTCTTTTTCTTTTTTTTTTTTATTATCTTTTTGAGACAGGGTCTCGCTATGCAGTTGAGGCTGGTCCTGCGCTCACTTTTGTAGCCCAGGCTGGTCTCGAACTCGCACCAATCCTCCTGCCTCAGCCTCCCAAGTGCTGGGATTACAGGCATGAGCCACCACGCCTGGCTAACCCATTTCAATTTAAGGCAATTCAAAATGATGAGTTTGATGATTTTGGCACTGATGAGTCCTTGATAAAAGTTTGAAGTTAGATTGATGCCGTGATGGCTGGGCACTCTTCTACCCTTGGAATGGGTGAAAATGTTTTGTGTTCAGCATGGCCATGAGTACACGCAACCCAGAGGACACACTAGGTAGGTGGCATGACTGTTCCCTACTACAAGCTTTAAAGGTGGCCCGCTTTTCAGTTCTGGGTCCTGTGAGATCTCATCTGTGGAGAGAGACTTGTTAGATGTCACTACACAGATGCTTTTGAGGTACACTATGCTAGGAGTCCTGTTGCACCCCGTAGCTGTTTGCCTCCTGAAGCTATCCTGATTGTCCTTACAGCAAGGAGTCAAGATGATAGGGCACAGGAGACGCAATGGCCAAGAAATCAGGTGGAGAGGTGGGAGGAAGAATTCCATTTCCTTGAAGTGAAAAGAGCTCCTGGGCACTGAGAAAGTCAAAGAAAACTCGGCTAGGATCAAAGTCCAGCTGACCCTTTGATTATAGAGAGTGGACATAAGGATGGTAACTGAAGAAACAGGTATTTTTTAACCCCACTAAATGAGAAGTGCCTTTTCTCTCTTTCTTTCTTTCTTTCTTTCTTTCTTTCTTTCTTTCTTTCTTTCTTTCTTTCTTTCTTTCTTTCTTTCTTTCTTTCTTGGGACTGGGGTTCAAACTCATGACCTTGAACTTGCTAGGCAGGCACCTGGGCCATGAAACTATCTCCTTGGCCCCTGAGAAGTGCTTTATTAAGCGCCACTTGTTTTCTTACTCATGGTCTCTGTTCCACAAAGCACTCGGTTATGCAATAATCAACTCCCTCTTGCCTCATGCTCCCATAGAGAATCTGTTTCCAGCAGGCCTTTGCAGAGGCTCTCCAGTTTGATAGCAAATTTTCTATGACTTTTCCTAAGGTATAAAGGTAGATATTCTAGTTCTATAAAAATGATTGTCACTACAAGATGTTTCTATTCCTATAAAATGTTTTGCCATAGGCAAACTTTCTTCTTCTTTGGTATTACTTTGTATTCTGTGTCTCACCTCCAGAAATTGAGCGTTCCCCAACATAGATTAGATCACGCAGGGGCACCTCATTAGGTAAGCACTGAAATCAGTGTTGTTTCTAACTTTTATCTAATGGCAAATTTCTTGGCTCTGAGTACTTTGAAGGCGATGATGAAAGGAAATACCTGTATTTTATTATAACAATACACACGCTTACTTGAGAATCCCAACACGGACTTACTGTAATTATAATAAAAAAATTCAGGTTTCTTTTCTTCCTTCTTGATTGCAGATACATTAGCATTCCTCTGGAATACAATGCGCTCCAATTTTTCTTTTTTTCTAGGAAAGCAATGTGTAAAATAGAAGAAAGGAAAGAACGATGTAGCTATTTTAATCATGGACAGGATATTTTTTTCTCTCTGTCTCTCTGCCTCTCTCTCTTTTCCTTTTGTAACACCAAGGGTTTCACTGAGATTCATCAGTCTCGGGCTGCTGGCATCACAGACTTTGCCCTTAGTGACTGGCTCCTAAACGACGGGGCCTTTTGTGCGGTGGACATCAGTCACTTTTTAAGGATTAGGAATTACATAATGCGAGAAGTCAGAAAACGTGCCTAATGTCAATAACTAAACGAAGCAGATCCAAGACGTGAGGCAGCCGGCTCTCCGTTTTAGGGAAATGGAGAAGAGGAGGGAGCTTCACTTAACCCTAGAGGCACAGCATCTCTTCTATAGAACTAGCAAACAGCACCAAGGGTTTGTGGAATGGAAAGTGCAGCGTTTCCGAGCATCGCCAAGCAGAGCTGCTTGATGTAAGCCACTCATCTAAGATCAGAGCACAAACTTAAAAGGTTTAATTCTAAATCTGACTTATTAATTATCCAGTTTGAATAGTTGGTAATTGACAAGGCAATTACAATTCCAGATTAGTGTTTCTTTTAATAAGTTAATCTTCCTAAATCCGAAACGCTGTGATCATCCTATTTGATGAAATCAGTAGCATATCAAGGCTGGGAGGTACTGTTTTCATAGCAAGCTTTCAATCGCTCATATTATCCATTTCTTAAATTCTATTAGTGGGTCCTCTTATTAATCTCATATCCTTTTCTAGCAAAATTTAATAAAGTCTGAGCTTATAAGTAATATACTTAGGACCTCCAAGTGAATCTTTTCTCTTTTTAACCTTTAGGCTATTAAAACATTTTAATAACATCTGAATTTAGAGTCTGGAAGGCAAACTTCTCCAAGCCAGCGCACTGATCCCTCCAAAACTGTAAACCACGTTCAGACAAATTCTCCCTTTTTTATCTTCTGTTAAATTATAGTTCTGTTCTCAGAGCAATGGAGTTGTCTGGCTCGTTGCTCACTATTTTATGGAAAGGGTGCAAAAGAGAAAAGTGAGCCAGCTGCGGAAGCCCGGGGAGGAAGGGCTGCCCCTCCCCCAGCACCACTCCTGCACGGACCTCCTTCTCGCAACACTTTGAGTGAAGAAAATGTCTTGATTGTTCATTAAAATACGGGGAAGATTATTATGTCTTTAGTTTTTAAAGAGTTTTGCTTCCCCTGGGACTTCCAATGTATTTATATGAAGACATAACATGTAATTATACATTACTTCTGATGAGAGAAATAAATGAGACAGAAACCACAGCTATCCTGGTGCCCACCTTACAACTCCATTGAAATGACCTCTGCAATGAACCTTGCCAGGTTTATTTCAGGGAAGCCCAGACTAATCTCATTATTTTATCTCTGGAATGTCTCATTATCCCTGAAAATTGGACCTTCCAGTGATAAATGCATTTAATAGATTTAACAATATTGTTAAATATAAATTTAATAGATTTAACAATATTGTAAATGCATTTCTCATTTATGCAAATTTGAATGTAAAGCGACTTAATCTTTTCACAAAAAAGAAAAGTAAGCATTACTTCCTCTATATTTCTAAAGATAGGCTTTTAAAATTCCTACTGTAAGTACAAAAGAACTAGCATACTCACATTGGGCACTCAAAATGTTGGGGATTGTATCTTTGCTTATCAAATGAGCAGTCTTTTCATGTATGAAAGAAATACTTTCTTGTGTTAGTGAAAGCTAGTGGTAGAGCTCCTATGAATGGCTTTGGAATCAAACTAAATATCACTGATCTCGCCCCAATCAGCTAATATGAGTGAATTATCTCATTTTTTTTAATGAAAGAAAGACATTAAAAAGCCATGCCTAACTGCGTCTTGTGAGAATCAAATGTGATCATCTGTGCACAGCATGGTGTGCTATCTGACATAAAGCAGGTACCCAGAGCATCAAATGCATTTATTATTCATAACATCACAATTGATGGTCATACACTGACATTTCAAATATAGCATCAAAATACAGAATATTTATTTTTTTAAAAAATCCCTAAAACTAGCCAAATCTTGCTTCATTCCATGAAAACAGAAGTTAGTGAAATACAAGGAAAGGAAAGCTTTTGAATTTATATACCAAAAAGTAGACTGAACTCAAAATATTCTGAATCATTACTTTTTGTAATGCTTTTAAAATATAGTGAATTTATGGGTCCAACATAGGGAAAAATTTTATAGCATCCAACTCGTGTTGAAATGTTATACCTCTTTGGAGAACAGTTTGATATTTGTCCCTTTATTTGTTTGTTTTGTGTTTGTGGAGACAAGGTCTCACTCTGCAGTTCAAGCTGGCCTTGAACTCACTATATAGTCCAGGCTGGCTTAAAATGCACAGTGATCCTCCTCCCTCAGCCTCCCCAGTACTGGGATTATTGGTTTGTATGACTGTGCCTACATTTTCCTTGTTTTGGAAGTGGATTTTTAGAAAACAACTTCCATGAAGGAGTCCAGGAATTTGTTGCTATAATGTAGGCTTCTCTCTTGTCTGCCTTAAAACACATTTAGTGTTTACTGATTTTTCCCTCATGTGGTGAATTGCAACTGGTGTCCAAGGTGTGACACCCAGCTGACTGAACCAGCCTGGTGCTGGGTGTGGGAGGCCCACCTGAGGATGGCTGCTAGCAGTTTAACAGGCAGAACTGCTGCTTTCCTTGGGTCATTCTTGGGCACATGGTCAGCCTGGCTTTCCTGGTGAACTTGTTCTTTTCAGAGGAGGAGCTCAGGAACTCTTTGTCACCAAGAATGGTGGTGGTTCATTTTGAGGGGGTTCTGCTCCTCATCTTGAACATCGCTTCCTGGCTCTGGAGGGGAAGAGGGTGCCCTGCCCAGCCTCTCTGAGTAGGAAGACTTTATAATTATATGGCTTCAGTAAATTCATTTTATGTAATTTTTGAACAAAATACCAAAGGAAGAGAAGTGTGAAAACATTTTTAACAGTTAAATTTCTGAAGAAATTTGAATAACTTGTTGGATTCGTATGATTAGCTGAACGCACCTCCCCAGCCTCTACTTTCAATATAATTAAAGCCAGGACATCTATGACCTCTAACAATGCATGACCTGAATGGGTGTACAAAGTCACAGACAAAGAATTCATCGTAAGGAATTCTCAAAGTTCCCACGTTCGACCCTGCCTGCCTAAATTTCACTTCCTTCTGCAATTATCCACTGGTCTGGCTTGGGTCTCAAGTATCCTACCATTGCTCCTACTCCTACTGAGGGCAGGATCCCCAAGGCACCATTCTCCAGAGGCGAGGCTTTGAGAGGTGCTTTGATCCCCAGGCAAGCATCTCCTCAGTAGATTAATAAGTAGCTGAGCTCTGCTGGGGGCTGGGGCTGGCTGCAGATAGAAGACCTGCGGCTGTCTCTGGGGACCTCGTCCTGTTCCACCGCCTTCCTCTTTGGCTCCGGTAGTCCTTCTGTCTTGTGAGTGGTGCGAGAAGGGTAGCTTTGCATTGCCACAGCATTTCCACCATGACTTCCACCTCACTGGGTGCAGGAAGCAGCAGCTCAACATCTGCAGACTGAAACCTCTGAATACTGAGACAAAATAAATCCTTCCTCCCTTAAGGTGTTTATATCAGGCACTCTGTCACTGTGACAGACAACTTACTAATGTATATATGTTCTTGATGTCCTTGCTCGCATAGCTGCTATTACTTACTGTGAGTACTTATTGTAACAAATGTTTCATATGTTTTAACCACATTTAGTCCTCATACTAAAGCTTTGGTGTAGATATTATTCTCGGTTAAAAGGGGAGATCGTTAAACTCTGATAGATTAAGTAATTTGTCAAAGGTTATCTGCCTACTGCACTGATGGAGCCAGGCTTTAAGCTAGGACTCCTAATCGTGTGGCAACTGTGTGTGACCCTGTGTGTCAGGAGCACTGTGAGTTACAGAGGAAAGAGACTAGCCTTCCATGATAACTGCCCTCACACATGAAGCATCGCCCTGGTAGAACGACAGAGGGAGAGGGCAACAAGTTTGCCTGGAGGCATTCAAGCCATTGTCCAAGAGCAGGTGGTAATTCCTGGACAGGTGAGTTGCAGCGGTGTGGTGATTAACTGTCTCCCTAAAGTAGCTCGTGGGAGAACACGAAAATCAGCGAAAGAACTTGCCATTTGTCCGTTCTGTGGAGCGCTGAGAGAACTGAGGAGTGCGTCTTTCAATGACTTTCTACAGACAGGGCTATTTTCAGCTCTTAGGGGGTAGAGTTCACTACAGGAAAATGATCCTGCACATAATTCACAATAGGAGGGCTGAGGGTGGTGATTTTACTTTTTCTAGTAAAGATCAGGTTGAAATACATTTGGAATAAATGATAACCTTAAACTTCACATTTTGCAACCTAAAATATGTGGAATATTAACAAATGTTGAATATATTTATAAATTTTCTTTTCAGCTTTCTTAGCTATATATTTGGGTGTGCTTGTCCATTATTAAGTTTCACTGTGACGTTCCATAATACGTGAACATTCTTTGGTCATTTCGACATTTTCCACTGTTACACTCTACCTTCCCCTAAAGAAACTCTTTTCCTTAATAGGATATCTCCTACTTTCTTGGTTTTGTTTTGTTGTTCTTTTAGTCCTAGCTTCCATATTTAAGAGAAAACATTCATTCCTTGTCTTCCTGAGGCTGACTTAGTTTGCTTGACATAAAGGTCTAGGTCAGGTATGCTCGGGCAATTCGGTTCTGTTGTGCCTCACTGTCAACTTTAAGATGATTATTTCTAGTTCTATGAAGAATGTCATTGATATTTTACGAGACAGTGCATTCAACTGGTAGATAGTCCTTGGCACCATGGACACTTTAATGTTGTTAATTATACCAATCCATGAACATGGGAAGTGTTTTCTTCTGTTTCTTTCTTCCTTCTTTCATAATTTCTATCACATAGGGCTTCTATGCTTCTGCTTTATGGTAAGATTTATTATTTTCCTTAACATTATGTGAAGGGGATTGTTTTACTGATTTTTTTTTCTCAGTGAATTTATTATTACTGAATATGAAAGCTACATATTATTGCTTGGTGGTAAGATATGTCACTTTACTGAATTCCATGGTTCTAACAAACTTTTGGTGGACTCTAGAACTTTGTATATGTAAAATCACATCATAGGTAAGGTGGATAATTTGATTTTATTTCTTTCTATATTATCCCTTTTATTTCTATAAGTTGCCTAATTGCCATGGCTAGTTTCAAGTACTATACTTAATAAGGAGTTGAGAGGAGAAATCTTTACTTTGCTAGAGAAATTACTTTCAGTTTTACACCATATACTATAGCATTTCAGTGGTTTTGTCACATATAGCTTGTATCATGTTGGGCTCTGAACTTTCTTCTTCTAATTTTTAAAATATTTTATTTATTTATTTGGTACTGGATCTCACTATGTAGCTCAGACTTGCAATGATCATCCTGTTTCAGTTACCTCAGCAGTGGGTTTATGGGTGAGTGCTACCACGCCTAAATTTGGTGGCCAGTACCACATGCACAGGGTTCCTAGGCTGGCCCAACATGTGATACTAAGGATGGAAGCCTTATGCTTGCCAGGCAGGTACTGAGACCACCAAGCTATCTCCTCATCCCCATCTCTGATCCTTTTGTACTGAGTTTATTCAGAATTTTTGTCATGAAACAATGCTGAATTTTCTTGAACTGTTTCCTCCAGCTATTGTGTTTATGTGGCTTTTATCCTTGATTCTATTTACGCAGTATATACATTTCTTCAGTTGCATATGTGCAACCTAATTTGCATCAGTAGAATAAAACAAGCTCAAGCATTGTGTTTAATATTTGTAATGTGTTGTTGAAACTGATTTGCGTCGGGCGTGGTGGCGGGAGGCAGGAGGATCGGTGTGAGTTCGAGACCAGCCTGGGCTACGAAAGTGAGCTCAAGGCCAGCCTGAACTGCATAGCGAGACCCTGTCTCAAAAAGACAAAAAAAAAAAAAAAATCGAAATATCAGAAATAGTCCTTCCTTCAAGTTCTTGTAAAATTCATATGTGAATCTAGTGAGTCCTGGTGATGGGGCACAAGAGATTCCTTTTTCCTTCTTTGATTTCTCTTTAACATACATCACTAAGCCGGGTGTGGTGGCGCACGCCTGTAATCCCAGCACTTGGGAGGCTGGGGCAGGAGGATCGGTGTGAGTTCGAGACCAGCCTGGGCTACCAAAGAGAGCTCAAGACCAGTCTGAACTGAATAGCAAGACCCTGTCTCAAAAACAAAAAAACAAAAAAAAAAAAAAAGACAAGAAAGAATAATATACATCACTCAAAGTTCCTTTACATTGTGAATCATTTAACTTCCTCACCTGCTCCTCTGTAGTTAAACCTAAAAAAAATCTGTTGTGGAAAACAAAGTTATAAAAGGGAGCAAATACAACCTCCTGTGAACAACAGGTTTTTTACAGTGCCTGGAGAAGGAAAGAATCTGAACCTTGTTACAACTGTGTGGCAGTTCTACAATATTCCTGTGAGTGTGGAGTGTGGTTTCTATGGAAATCTGAAAAGTATGCAATCTGAAAGCAAAGTGCAGGTGAGTACCAAAAACTTGGGAGTCCTGGCCTGAAGCCCGGATGTTGGTCACAAGCTCACAGTAAAGCTTCCTGGTTCCTATAAACTCATCCTTTTTGTGAGGACTTACTATCTTTATTTACTGGCCTTCTGCCATTAAACTGGAATTTTATTAAATGATAGGGCTTTCACTCTGGCCCCCAGTTTCATTCCAGTTATTGGACACTTTAAGGCTTTTATATCTTCTTGGTTTGGTTGTGGTGATTCATTTATCTAAAACTCTATTTGTTGGGCCCGGCAAGATGGCTCAGTGGTCTAAAGCGCCTGCTTAGGAAAGCTTGGGCGGCTTCAGGGGCCTCGGTTCGATCCCCGGCACCACATGCTGCGCCAGCCCTGCCCTCAGGGCAGGCTGAGCCGGCCATAAAAA
>PVJA010006754.1:0-46197 GCA_004027025.1 Myocastor coypus
AGAGGGAGAGGGAGAGGGAGAGGGAGAGCAGGGTGCAGGGGTTGTTGGGCTGGCTTTCTCTGTGCCTGTTGAGATGATCACATGGTTTTTGTCTAGTTTTACTTTCATTGTTGGAGAAGGTCATTCTACTCATTCCTCAACCTGCCTTTGAGCCCTGGCAAAGGCTCAAAGGCAACAGTGGCTCCGTCCTTCACTAGAGCAAGTTCTGCCTCAACAGCCCTATTTGTGCCTGTTTGGTGATCTCCATACATTTCAGAACACTGAGGTACAGAAGGATTCTGTATGCCCCCCATTTGGAAAGGGTCCTCTGTGAAGGCAGTGAGTCACCAGCCCCTGGGCCTGTGTCAGGATGCAGAGTCTCTCAATCTCAGTCAAACAGGGCCCACAGGAACCAGTGGCCTTAATTCTCCCACAGGCTGGGCTCTTCGCCAAGTGCTCTGGGCATACTGTCGCAAGTCACCAGATTATTAGCACTGTGTAGGCACTTCACTGCAGATGGGGAAACTGAAGAACTTGCACAGAGACACGTACAGGGACCCAAGGCCAGCGGGGCTGCCCCTTGCCACTATCTGCCTCCCTTTGCCAGGGCAACTGGTCATACAGGGACCTCCCATCCCCAGTAGAGCAGGGTCAAGCCCTTCCCCACCTTCTCCCCCTCATCCTTTAACGCAGCTCAGCTGTATTTGCCCCAGTTCTCTGAGCTGTGATGGAAGGCCTATTGGGCCCAGCTGACCATACACAGCCTAATAGAGATGGCCCCTGGGTGCCCACTTGCCCCAGAACCATACCAACACCCATCTTATAATGGTGTCCTTGGCTTCCCTGAGGTCTTTGTGAGGTCAAACCAGCAGTGCTGGGGAGGGCACTTCAGAGGTGGGCCTCACAGGTGCCAGGCTGTGAGGTCATACCTGCACAGCCCTGTGGCCACCCTCCTAGCCACGCTTGGTGCCTGTTCACATTAGTCCATCTTCGTCTCAGCAGCCTGTTGCCACTGTATTCTCACTTAGCGGGAAGGAAGAGCTGGGAAGCCCTCCCACCAACTCACTGCAGTTGGAGTGGTGCAGTGCCACTCTGGGCTTCAGGCCCAAATGCCTGCCCTCTTCTTTCCAGAGCTCACTATTTGCCCCTTCCCATGTCTAGCCTTCTGCCCTTTTGCCATCTGCTCCTAGTTTGAAGGCTTCCTTTCTGTTCTTCCACCTTCTCCTCTCGTGGAATGCTTCTTCCTCCAGTCCAGGTTGACACTTTCTCAGCTGTCAGGATGTGTCCAGGTTCTTCTGTGACTCCACACTGCCGGGTTGGTCCCCAGGGGCACTATCAAGTATGAAGAGAATTCCCTCCCTCCTCAGAGCTGATGTGATCTCAGATTGATACCTGTCACTCCCACCAGAGCCTACAGTTAACATTAAGGAGAGCACCTGCTTGCCAGGCTCTCCACAGCCAGCCCTGGATGAGCACCTAGCACTCAGTGAGCATCACAGAGTATTTGAGGCATGACTAAGAGAGACGAAAGAACAGGCTGGCACAAGCTGCCTTGGGGTCAGGCGGCCCAAGGGCCCAGTGAGCATCCCATACCTGGGGGAAGAGAGCAGAGTCATGGGAGAACAGGTGCCCAGGAATCCAAAGCAACTTTCTCCACAATGAGGCCCATTCTGTTCCCTCTAAACAAAGAGTCTTTACAGACACTCACATGAAGACTTCAGTGCTTTTTATTGTCACTCTGACATACACCAAACATAAAACCAGTTGTAAACTTGTGCTTGTAGGTCATTCACAGGCACAAACAAATTTACAAATTAATCTCTAAGACAAGTACAAACCTAGCAGGGAACAGATGATCCCAAGAGTTTTTCTGTCCAGTGCCTTACAGAGTATGATTTATGCTGAAGGTTTAAAGTTTAAAAAAAGTATTACAGTTAATTACACTCGGTCATTAATTCTCCCCAAAGTACTCTCCCACTTTAAACACACTTATCATTCTCGCTATTTTCTGAAGCAGTTCTGACAGTTCTCTTTCCAGAGTGTCTTCAGTTAAACTTTCAATGTTCTAGATGTTCTAAATAGATGTAAAATGTTTACTTTTCATGGCCATTTGATATTAGGGAAGAGTAAGAAACCATACAATGCCATGTACAGTGAATGAGGTGGATGAGGGCAGAGACGTTTTTCCTGGAGAGAAATTTCCATAAACATTTGATCAATCGAGGGTGATCAAAACACATGGTGAATGTGTAAATTTGAGCATATATTACAGTAAAAGACATATGGCCATTACTCCCTCTTGATACCCCATCCTTCACACTTCACAAACACTTATCCCATTGTTTTTGGCAATGTGTCTTTTATTGTATTTTTTAATTTAAAATTTTTTGAAGACAAAATCTCACTATGTATGTAGCCCAGGCTGGCCTCCAGCTCAGTGATCCTCCTACCTCAACCTTTAAAGTGCTGGGATTACAGGCATGGGCCACCACACCCAGCCAAAACATTTCAATTTCTTATTTATCTTTTTTTTATTTTTTTTAATTAATTTATTTATTTATTTATTTTGTCTTTTTGAGACAGGGTCTCGCTATGCAGTTCAGGCTGGCCTTGAGCTCACTTTTGTAGCCCAGGCTGGCCTCGAACTCACACCGATCCTCCTGCCTCAGCCTCCAAAATTCTGGGATGATAGGCGTGTGCCACCATGCCCGACTTTCCTATTTATCTTTTGATGGCGCCTTTTAGCTACTGACCTTCTAGGTGACTTAAATGTAAATGACAGTGGCACACGATTCCAACTCCAGTTCCTCAATGGCCTTATTTCTGGTGTCCCTGATATGGATCCTGCTCATCACTGCAGAAGGTTTCAGCACACCTTACAACTAGGTGGATGGCCTGGGTGAAGGAAGGCTTTGCCTCTGCAGCCAGCATCTGGTGGCCTCCAGCTGAGCCCTGTTGAAGCGGTCCTATAGTTCATTCTCCAGTGTTTTTCGGAGGAAGCAGGTAGGAAACCTTTATGAGTGTGTTGGCATTGGTGACAGCACTTCCTCATCACCTGGGGAGAAAACACCCCACCCCTTAGTCTCTGGCACCCTGAGGAAGATGCCAGCCCGCCTCTGAATACTGGGATGCCTCCACAAGGGTGAAAAGCACAGTGTTTGGGAGTTCCCCTTTAATGGCTCCTCCTTTCCATGGGACAAGGGACTGGCTGCCTAGAACGGCACTGTAGACCTTCAGGCCCCTGTCGTGCTCTGGCTTCACACCCACCCAAATTCCTGGTAGGCAAAGTAATATAACAAAACAAGCTAGTTTGCAAGGCTCGTCAACTCCTCCAAGGAGTCCTCCGGAATATCCAAGACGCCAGACATGGGAGGCAGAGCTGCGTTTCTAGGCCACCGCTATTCGCCGCTTCTGCAGGCACGGCCCTGGCAGTCAGGCCCCGGAGCAGGGAGCCCGGAGCCCTACGCAGCTCCAGCTCGGGTACACACCCGGTCAGCAGCGTAGCGCATCCCGGCCCTGAGGGCTCGGCGGCACCAAAATACCCAAGTGCCAAGAGAATGTTGTCGGGGTGGCAACCTCTGCCCAGGCACCGGCATCAGGGCGCCCACGGCAGTAGGCGAGGCCGGAGGGAGGGGGCGCTGGCCACAGGGGGCGGGGCCGGATGGGGGCGGAGCCTGAGCGCCTATAAACCGTGCGGAGCGGGGCGCGTGCGCAGCCACCGCGAGCGCGCTTTAAGCATCTGCGACCCTCGTAAACCCAGCCAGGCCTCTCGCCCTCAAGTCGCCCGTGACCTGACCGCTGCGCCCCAGCCTCTGGGCGCTCAGGACTCCCAGTCCACCCTCCAAGACCCCAGCCCAACCAGCCCCGCAACCCCGGCTTGCCTGCAGCTCCGGACCGGCCCGTGCCTCACAGCCTCGAGCCGCCATGGGGGTGGAGGGCTGCACCAAGTGCATCAAGTACTTGCTCTTCGTCTTCAATTTCGTCTTCTGGGTGAGTGGCAGGGTGAGGTTCGCGGGGGGCTGGGCACACAGCACCTCAGGCAGGCCCGCTTGCCTGGCGCTAGGCCCGGCGGAGGGGGGCGCCGCGCCGCGCCGCGGCAAAGTTGCGAGGCCACCTGTGGGCTCCGGGCGTAGGGTGAGGGTCTGAGGCCGCCGCGCCGCTGGACAGCTGGGACGCGCAGCGAATGGGGGGTCGGCCCTCCGCCCGTCGCGGCCCATCCCTGCGGCCGAGCCAGACCGCAACGCTGTAGGGCCTCTGCCTTTCTTGTTGCCTGCTGCTTACCGGCGCGTCCGGAGCCGCGTACCTCAGACCTCTCTCCGCATAGGGCTTGGGCGGGCTTCCAAGGTGCTGTTTTGGGGACCACCCAGTTTCGCGGACACTGAGGGGGCTCTGGGCGGGGCTCCCCTCGCCCCGCCCCCATGAGCTCATCGCGGCCACAACCCCTGGATGAGCAGCGGTGGCCGCGGCAGCGGCAGAAGCCCCGGCAGGGGTTTGGGGGTGAGGGGTGTGCTCACATTCTGCTCAAGCCTTGGGAAGCGACATACCTACTCTTGGCCCAGTCTCACTCACCCTACAGTCTCCTGTTGCCACTCTGGGGACCTTCTTGAGAGTCTGGGTCCAGGCTGAGATCAAGGTTCCGATGGCCCATGCACCAAGTCCCAGTGGTTGAGGTTGATCTCACTGCTCACCCACATAGATTGCAGCCCCAGCCTGATCTCTCCCTGGTTTGGACCCTTGATACAGGCCAAGGGTGACGAAACAGACCTAGGGGGTGGGTCTCTGCAGCAGGAGTCTGACTGCAGGTGCTGGGCTATTGCTTTCCACTTTGGAAGCAGGTGTCTTGTCTATGTGTGTGTCACGTGTGTGTCAGGGCAGGCGTAGGAGGGCCTCAGTGCTGAGGGATACTTTCTCCCAACACAGTCTTCTCTGCTGGGAAGCAGCTCTACCCTGTGTTCCCTTTGTTTTCCTTTCCTGTGGTGCTGGAATTGGGAGGGGTGGAGACTATTCACTGACCTCAAGGATGGGTGTTGCTGCTTGCTCTTCTGGGCCAGAGACTGCCACCCTTCCCAGTGCCCTGCCGCTGCCCCTCCATCCCAGGAGGGCTAGAGCTGTGTCCAGGTGGTGTGTGTCTTTCATATTAAGGCAGAGGGGGAAAACTTTTAAAGCAGCCCCTGGAGTATGAAACTGGGGACATCTGTTTTCCATCTGGACACCAAGGATCCCACAGTGGATCTGGGGGCAGTGAGATGTTTGGAGTGTGGTGCAGAGATTGGATTGAACTCATTTAGGAACAGAGGGAGGGCTAGCACATCACACTGTCCCAAGCTGGGAGGGCTGTGTGACCCGCTGGGTTCCCATGAAAAACACTGAGGCTGATGGTTGGAACTCTTCCTGCCCACTGTAGCCCTTGGTATCTGTCAATGTCCAACTGCTTTGACCCAGCAAGTAGGAGGTAAATGCACCCAAGGCATCCCACTGCTGGTCCTCTGGCCAAGATGTGGAGTGGGGATACCCACCGGGAGCTGAAAGTAGCCAGGTACACATTTGCACCAGCTGCCCTGCCCCCAGCCCCCATCTCTCCAGAGACCTGGGTCTAGGTGAGTCTGGCTGTTTCCCAGGCAGCTGGGTTGGAGGCCCATCATATCTCCAGAGGTGCTCCTTACTGAGCTCTAGGAACATCCCCATGCTCTCCTTGTTTCTCCCAGGGGCCAGCCCAGAGCTGAGAACCACATCCATCCAGTCTCATACAACCACACCCCCTTGCTGGGCTCTGTAGGGCCAAGGTTGTAGAGCTAAGCCAGGGGATGTGGGCTGGCACTGCCCTGCAGAAGAACCTCTGCTTCCCCCGAGCTCCCTACATCATAGAAATTGTTCTGTGGCTAAGAACACAATGGTGCTGAGGAATTGGAGTTTGGTGGATCCCCACCCCACTGCTCTGGTTCCAGACCTCTTTAGGGGGAGGGATTGGGTGCACATTCACTATTGCACCAAAGCTCAGAGTGAGGGGCTTGGCACAAGGTAGGCTCAGGAAATAGATGCTGGGCACAATATCCAGCCAGGGATTGTAGCCAAGGAGAGCTGAGCTGTCATATAGGAAGTGCCTGGGGAGGGGAGCGTTGGTGCCCTTTGGCCTGGACCAAACATGGTACTAGGGCTCAGGAGGGGAGTGACAATAGGTTGACAGTAGTTGTTTGAATGGATGACTTTTTATAAATTGCTTCCCTTTTAGAGAGGAAGAAGGTTTCCTTGTGGGAAGAAGTGTCCTAGGGAGACTAGCCTTCCCAGGGAGGAACTCTGGTGCTCCTGCCGACATTGACATGTATGCTTTCACTTACTGTGTCTCATGCCCTGAGCTGAGCCCCAGAGCCCCAGACAGTGCCCTATACTGTATGCCCTAACCAGAGCCTTTTAGGATGCCAGCAGGGTCTTGAGCACCTTGACTGGCTAGCTGGCTGGCTGGGCATTAGGCTTGGCATGGAGCACAGTAGATAGCTTCACCAAGAGGCTTCACCATGTAGCATGGACACGTGCCCCTTGGAATAGGTCCAGGGACTCCTGAGGGAGAGGGCAAGTACCTGAGATAGTTGTTGCTGGGAAGAAAGCAGGAGAAAGGGTCTCCTGTTTCTGCTTATGCTACACCTAGCCAGTGCCTGGGCAGGTGACTTCCCTGTGGGAGCCTTGATATCTTCATGTACACAATGGGTGTGACAATGGTCTTCTCCAGGAGGATGGCTGGGGGAAAGTGGGCAGGAGAGGTGTGAACAGTCCCTGCTCGGACGAGGGCCATGTCCCCTGCCCAGGACTGGCTAGTCCTCCAACCTGATGTGGCCAGTGGCAACACCGACGGAGGTTGATGAGCAGCCTTGCTAACTGGCACTCGATCCAACCTTCCAGATGGCACATGACTGTCCGTTACTTAGCAGGACTGTTGCCTTCCGCCCTGCATGGGAGCTATGATCCCAGCAGGCTGAGCGGGGGTGAGGACTTCCTGTGCCTGGTTTCACCGGTTAGGCAAGTGGACTTACCCCGGTGCCCTCAGGCTGTCTGGCTTGCCCAGCTGTGGGGAGATAACCCTACCGGACCAACTGTCAGGCTGGTTTGAACCCAGAAGAGGAAGTCTGTGGTTTGTACCTGACCAGGCTGGCCCCTGTGAGGTATCTGAGCAGTAAGGGACACAGAACTAGAACAAGGACGCGGGGCCCTGATACCCCAGTGGCCTCCCTGAGTAGCTCTGCTCTGGTGCCCACACCTTGGCACCCCCTCCAGGAGAGCCCATTATCCCCCCTCCCCCCACCTTTTTTTTTGTCCTTTTAAGATAGAGTTGCACTCTGTGCAGTTTTGGCTGGCCTTGAGCTCACTATGTAGCCCAGGATGGCCTCAAACTTGCAGCAATCTTTCTGCCTTAGCCTCTCAAGTGCCAGACTTAAAGGTGTGTGCCACCATCCCCTGGCCTCCAGCCATTCTTTCAGCACCCTACTGGGTCTTCTTTCCCTCTCCTCCTGTCTCAACTTAGTTCAACCTCTAGAAATGGAAGTTACCCTTAATCCTCAGCTCAAGTAACTAGTTTTGTTTTGTTTTAGTTTACTGAGACAGTTTTACTATGTAGTGCAGGGTCAGCCTTGATTGGTTTATGTGGCTCAGGCTGGCCTTGAACTCCTAGCGATCCTCCTGCCTCAGTTTCTCAGTGGCTGGGGTTATAGACATGCACCACCACACTCAGCTCCGAGTAACTACTTTTAGGCTCAGTGGGGTGCTGGGCCTGATCCTTTCTTAGCCCTTATTTCAGCACCTGATGTCCTACCAAGAAGGAGGAGATTCCATCACAAGTCAACGAGGCCAAGTCCAGGTGCCCAGGGATGGCCACTGGTCTGGCATTTTGGAGAAGGCTTGCAAGACAGAATAGGGGAGGGACTGAGGAGAAGCCTGGATGGCAGCCACTCTGACCCTGATGCCTGGGACCCAGCAATGTCTCTCTCTGCTGAAGGACCTTCCAGCACTGGAGCTGCCCTGCTGAGACCAGGGCCATGTCCTCTGCCCAGGACTGGCTAGTCCTCCAACCTGATGTGGCCACTGGCAACACCGAAGGAGGCTGATGAGCAGCCTTGGGAACTGGCACTTGATCCAACCTTCCAGACAGCACATGACTGTCCATTACTTAGCAGGACTGTTGCCTCCCGTCCTGCATGGGGGCTACAGTTCCAGCAGGCTGAGCAGGGCTGAGGACTTCCTATGCCTGCTTTCACTGGTTGGGCAAGTGGCCTTACCCCGTGCCCTTAGGCTGTCTGGCTTGCCCAGCTGTGGGGAGATAACTCTACCAGACCAACTGTCAGGCTGGGTTGAACCTAGAAGAGGAACCCTGTGTTCCAGAACTCCCGCCCCAAAAACCAAGCTTATCAATCTTCGCTGTCCAGTAGGGTACACTGTCACCAGTATATCGGGTGTCTCTCATGAGCCCCTGGACTTCTGTGACCCCTGGCTCTTCCACATGTTGTGCTTCAGGCTTCTGGGTCCAGCCTGGTGGGCTGCAGAGCAGATACTCAGCTTCTTGAGACCACTTGAAGTTCCTTTAGGGGATCCCTCAGTGGTGGGCAAAGGCACTTCATAGCAGGCGGCCATGGACAGCCGATAACTGGATTTCATTCCTAGGATCATGTGCCTTCTCTGCAGGGCCATAGAAGGAATGCTAAACATAAGGCTGGTGACAGCTGAAGGGCTGCGGGTGTAGGAGGCGCATTAGAACTGGAATGCCCAAAGTTCTCTAGCGGGAAAGCCCCTCAATTTAGTGATGAGGGTGCTTCAGACAGGGGGCTGAGGGAGCCCAGGCATGGTATCCAGGCGCTATGGAGACTGGCTGGGGGCAAGGGGCTATCAAGGTTGGTCAGAGCCTAGATTCAGCACCCCTGCTGTCTTTGAAGATGTGTCCCTTCTCAGAGAGTTGGTGTTTCCCTCCTTGCCCCAGTTACTGAGATGACGTCACTTCTGAGAAAGCCTGGCCAGCAAGACTGGAGTGATGGCTGGTTGTCCTGTGGTTCCCGTGGGGCATCTCAACCTAATAATGGTCTTGTGCCCCCTGTGGGCCTGGATCATCAGCATCTTCTCAGGGTAGGCTTGCAGCACCTGTGTACTGTTACCTGTTCCATTGCTTGTGTTTGGGATTCAGGTTGGCTTTATGCTGCATGGACCCTGAGCTCTAGCTGGAGCTGAGAGAGGTACCTCGCATGGCAGGGGTATGACAAGAGGACCCCAGGCCACCCACCTTCCTGGAGCAGTTGTCCTGAAGTTCAGAGGCCTGAGCTATGAGTTGTATAGTGGGGGCTCTGAAGCCTCTGAGAGGCAGTAATGTGGGAAGCATAATCCCTAAACCCTGGAGTCCCAGAGAGCTCACCTGTCACAGCCCTGCACTCTGGTCCCCACCCTAGGAGCATAGTGGACCTCTCCTACAGGCAGCTGTCTCTCCCTGTGTGCCCGAGGAGATGATAACAGGTCACTCAGAGTAGCACCCCACCGTGCTACGCTGTTACCAGACTGAGGTGACGGGGCAACAGCCTTCTAGGCAGCCACATGCGGAAATGGTAAGGCAGCACTGGAACCACAGCCCATCCCACAAGCTCTTGTTCCATATTCCTTAGGGTTGTGTCAACTGAATGATTGTATCTATGTCAGGTGGGGGAGGGTCACTTGGGCGCTGCCGGGAACAACGCCTGATCGGTCTTAGAGGCCCTCTCTAGATTTGGGATCAGCTCACAGCCTTGCATTTGCCAGGCCCATGTTGTGCCACTGAGCCATATCCCTGGTCCTATGTCCTGGGGCCTCTCAGTACCTTTCTTGAGGCTCCAGCTTCCATCACCTTCCCTGGTAGGTGCAAAGCCCGCCTAGACCTTTTTGCCTGAAGCACATAGTCTGAGGGACCTAGCTACCCAACTGTCCCCATGCCCATCTCTAACAGATCACGGTGGCCTACTAGGTCTGTGAACCCCTTCCCTCAGGACCATGTAGGGAAACAGGCTTCCAGAGAAGAGCAGGGGTGACATGGATGAGCGGGGGGTGGTGGCCAGCCCAGGTCTGCTCCTGGGGTGCCCCAGCCCACTCCCCTGTTGCACCCTGAAACAGCAGGCAACCTCCACTGCCTGTGCTCACGTCCTGGCCCAACTGGTAGGCCCCAGGGGCTAGGACTTTGCCTTGACACCTATTTTTAGAGGCTGAGACAGCAGCTTCCTGAGCTCGAGGGGCCCTGTGAATAGAGCTGTGCTTCCTGACCGAGGTAAGGATTCCTGTTCTTCTCTCCACGCTTCCTTCCTGCCCGTGATACTGTGATGGTTCTGCTCCTAGAGGCTGCCATGGCTGTCCACTTGCCAGGCAAACAACCTGAGAAAGTTCCTGTGTCCCTCAAGGATGACTCTGTCCTCAGTCCAGAGACATCAAGCAAGGGTCTGGGCTACAGATAAATGCCTGACTGCTGCTCAAAGAGGCAGGCTAGCAGTCCTTGTGGTCCTTGTTTTTTGTTTTTGTTTTTTTTTTTTTTTTTGAGGGGGAGAAGGGTGCTGCGGATGGAAGGCAAACATTGTGTCACCGAGCCACGACCCTACCCCCCCCTTATTCCTAGGAATGTATTGGTAGTATTTGGGGTGACCACTTAAGCCAGCCAGAAGAAGTGACTGAATCCCTGCCTCTTTGTGGGGTGGGGTAGGGTGGAGTGTGCTGCAGTGGAAAAGGCCCCTCCTCCCCCCAAAAAAACCCCAGCTCCCATCCAGAGTCTGGCTGAGGGTAGGCTGCTGGCTAGTGTGGCATAGAAGGCTGTCCCAAGCCTGCTCCCTTTCAGCTGCTTCTGGGAAACAGCAGACAGGCTGGGCAGGGACCCAGCATACTTCAGCCCCGCCCCCTTTCAGAGTAGAGCCTGTTATTTATTAATTCCCAGGATGGAGGAAGAAGCAGAATCCTTTATAGAGTTATGAACACTCTTCTGTCCCCTTGCGTAGAGCCCTCTAGGAACCCAAACCCACTACCTGAGGCTTTTCTTCTGTGCCCCGCAGCCTTGAGCAGGAGCACCTTATGACAGGGTAGTACCTTAGGACATGAGAGAAGCTTAGGATGCAGGAGCGAGTGGCCAGAGATGCTTTCCACAGGAGAGCTTGGAAGAGAGAGATGTCTGAGGACCCCAGGTGTGTGGTTCTGTCTGGAAAGAGAAGAATGAAGCAGCCCCAGATTCTGCTCTCTAGAAGACATGCCAGTGATCACAGTGTCCCTGCTGTCAAGTGCTGAATGCAACAGCCAGCAGTCTCTGTATGTTAGCTTCTAGACCTATATTTCCTCATTTGACAAAGGAGGATACTGGAAGCATGGAGGCCGAGGCTGGCCTGTGGCAGGCCAGCTCAGACAGCACTCAGGGACTTGGCCACCCTTGGCCCTCGTTCGTGCCTGGGCATTCCTCCAGCACCACACTCTCATTTTCCCCAGATACTGGGCTGACTCTTTGTTTAATTGGCACATATGTTCCCTAGTGATTGCAATCCCTGACTTTGGTTTACACTAGAATTTTGGGCCTGCGGACAGGACTCCCAGCATGTCCTGACACTTGCTGCTGGCCACCAGGGACCCTAGCTGCTACGTGGGAAGACACTGCACCAGGGTAGCAGCTGGGCCCTTTCCCCCTTCGCATTCAGTCTCCAGGGACTGGGGCTTTTTTACACAACTTTATTTAGAAGTGATTGACCTACAGGGTGTGGACAGACAGACACACACACACACACAGCGTAGCAAGCTTTGCCACATTATACTCCCATCCTGCGGGCCCTTGGCAATCCCTTCTTTCCAGGACTGCTGGGCTCTCTTAGCAGATACTCACCTTTCTCCTTCAGTCACGTAAATGGAGGCAGAGGCGTGAACTCTTCTTTGCCAGCTGATTGTTTAGGGATGTGTCTGTGCAGCTGTGGCGTGTCTGCTTTTCTCACTGAAGCAGATTCCACTGCGGGATGGACCCCCAGGCCCATTCGGTCACCCTCTAGCAGATGCACAAACTCTTCAGTATTTTAGAAGCACAGCTGCTGGAAACACTGGTCCAAGAGTCTTGCGTGAGCCTGTGTTCATTTCCCTCGGGTGCATACCTGAGGTGGATCCCCGGGGTGCAGAGAGGAGGCACAGCGTTCACCCAGCTAATTGCTACCATGCTTCATCAGAACTTGTGTGCTCTCTGGGATCACCCGCCGTCTCCTACCCTCTTGCCTCCCCCGCACCATCCTGGGCCCTCCGCATCCTCTCAAGGCTGTGACAAGCACTGAAGGTGGCAAGTCCTCTCAGGCTCAGCCAGTGGAGTGGGTGGGTTGGAGTCTGGCTGTGGCTCTCTGGCATGGTGGTCTAGAGGGAGGACAGCCTCCTTTCCGCACTTAGGTGGCCTTGGTATTCTAACTGCTGTGCCTTTCCGTTCTTTGTGCATCTTTTACAACTTGGGAGGCTGGCTTTGCAAGCGCCTTATATATTTGGCCACTAATCCTTTATTAGATACTTGCCGGTTCTAGCCTGTGGCTGAAGAGCAGTTTTCTTTCAGGCTTCGGGCTTCTTAAATTTCTCTAGCCCTGCTATCCTGGCCTGTGACAGGTGCACTTCCAAGGGTGGAGGAACTTGTAGGTGGTTTAGGAAGGTAGTCCCTCCCTATTACCTCATTTTCCCCACTGTTGTCATGACTCCAACTCAAGGCCCCTCCCCTGGGTATCGAGCCCCACCCTGGTGGTCTGAGCATGGGCTGGGCATAGAGGCCTGGGGCCAGCACCAGCCCAGTGCCAGACAATCCTTATTACTCCAGTCCCAACAGAAAGGCCTCTGATTGCCCCTAGTGGCCTTGCAGGGTGGACAGTGCCCTTGGAACAGTGAGGTAGGCAAGGCATGTCCCAGCTGCCTCATCTGCCTCTGTGCTACACCCTGCTCCAGTCCACTGCTTTTCTAACTGAAAGTTTCGGAGTCTGTATTTTTAGCTTAGGCTCTCTCATGCACTGTAGCCTGTGTCAGCCCCTTTGTTATCATGGGGCCTGAAAGTAGGGCTCACAGAGAGACAGCTTCTCCATGCCACCCTGGAGTCTGAACAAAAAGCCTCCTCAAACAGAGCAGGAAGCGGCTACTGAGCCAGCTGAAGTTCACCATTACTGGGCTTTGGGGCAGGCTAAGCATTGCCCTCCCGTGGGTTTCTGTGGGCACAGCATTGCTCTGAGAGGGCACTGTGCCCAGCCTCACCCGTGGGAGGCTGCGCAGGGAGGGTGAGGATGATGCTTGCCCAGCCAGGGTGAGCACCATACAGCAGCTCTTGGGCCAACTCTAGGCATGCTCAGCTTTTTCACAGGTGGGGACACTGAGGCACAGGAAGGTGGCAAACCTGCCGGCGGCCCCCACAGCATTTGTGGCTGTGTTAGGCTTTGCAATTAGCTGTAACCACAGAGGGAGTGACAGGGCAGGACTCCTCCTGTCTGCCACCTCTCGGGCCTGGAACATCTTTCAGAGCAACCTCTGGACCGACATGTTCAAAGCCACAAGGAAGCCAGAGTTACCAGAGTAACTCGGCCTGCCACCTCTTCTGCTAGAGCCACAGATGGCAGCCAGCTCAAGAGAAGCTTGCTACCGCTCCCTGGGCCGCCTCCCACCTCTCACTGTCCTGCCTCCCCCGCACTGTCCCAGGCCCTCTCTGCCCTCTTGACAGGGTGACAGGCCTAGAAGCATAGAGGACTGTCTGTTCCTACGGGATTCAGGAGGAAGCCTGAGGGCCCCTGGCGTCACTGCAGCCTTATCGTCTGAGGGGCATTCTCGGAGTGTCAGCTGCCAGGCTGTTTCTGCTTCAGCCAGCAGGTGCACTGAGCCCTCGCAGGTTGTAACATGTACCCTGCTTGCTCAGTGGGCGACAGCCTCAGTCCAGCACCCAGTGGGGAAGTAGGGACCATCCTCCCCCGGACTGGAATGTGAAAGCACAGGAGTGAGCTTCTTGTCTATAAGGTTCGGCTTCCAGAAGGAGGGCTGAGAAACTACAGCTCAGGCCCAAGGGAGGGGGCAGGGCGGGCAAGCCCTGGCTTCCTGCCCTGGGGGGATGCGCCCTGGCCCTGGCATAGAGGGTGAGGCGACGCATCTTGGAAGCCCCCAGTTCCTCCTCCACCCCACTTCTGTGGGGACCCGGGTCAGCCTGCCTGGGGACTCCCGGGCCAGCTTGGGGCTTTCCTTGGGACATTTATACACCTTGCTGAGCACATCTGCCTCCCCTTAGGGCCCTGCCGCCCAGCCAGGACCACAAGAGTGGGAACTAGACCACCAGGTGCTTTTCTCAAGCCCCCATTTCAGTTCTCCTTCCTCTTTGACAGCAGCCCTGTGCCTTTGATGGGGCGAGCTGCTAGCACCTACTTACACAGGAGGATGAAGCCGGGAAGCCAAGGCGTAGCCCACTTTGGACCAGGCCTTCCCACCAACTCCAGGCAGATCGTCCCCTGGGCATTCCTACTGAGGGACATCCTTGCCCTAGTGCTCACCAGTTTCGCTTTTCCTTTGGAGACTGTTGGGCTGTGTCTCCATGCTACTTCCTTCAGAACCCCCCAAGGCCTGGCCTTCAGTAAAAGCACGTAGGTAGACAGAGCTCATCAGGTTGAGGGAGGCTGAGCTGGGCAGTGCGTTCCTTTTGTGGGACACCAGCCTGACCCTTGCATCCTCCCTGGGCAGCCCCTGCCCGTGAGCAGCCACAGCTGTTGTGCTGGAGCTGTGCTGGGCAGGTCTTCGTGTCCTCCTGAGCGAGATGAAGGCCTGAGAGCTGTCTCTCCACTGCCTAGAATGTCGCACTCCTCCCCACCCCACCAGGGACCCAGGCAGCTTGGCCCTACCCCAGAGTCAGTTACCTTAGCTTTGGAGGGTCTGTTATGGAGCCATTTGTCATACCCGAGGAGGTACGAAGAAGGATCTGAAGGGGACCAAGTTCCCACTACTGTTATTCTGGGACCCCCGCCCTGCTGAGGAGTCTGTAAGAGCATCATCAGCTGAGAGTTTCTAGGGTGGAGGAAGGCAGGGGCAGTCTGGAATCGAGGTTTCTAGTCACTTCTGGATGCTGTGTTCTGTAAAGTGCCCTGTGTGGTGTCAGGTATCAGGAATGACAAAGGATGACTCCCTGCACCCCCAGCTGTGGAGTGGCCCCTGGCCTGTGGGACAGGACTCTCCTTAAGGACAGGTCCCGCCTGACTAGAGATGGTCACCTGTGTGTGGGGTAACCAGTTGTGGGTCTCGCGGCCTGGCGGCTCTGCACCCTGTATGCCAGTGGGAGCAGGGTCCTTTCTGTCCCCCTTATCTGTGGCAGCCCAAGCCACTCACCTAAACCCCTCTCCATGGGTACTGCAGTCACCTGCCCTCAGCATTTACCTTCCCAGGGCCACAGTGGCAGAGATTGCATCATAGGCCATGCCATGCTGCTCCCTGGGTGGCACAGGCCCCACAAGGACCCTGGCAATATCAAATTTCCACTCTTCCTCCTGGAAGCAAAACTTGGAATTCCCACTGTGAGTTTCCCAGCACACCTCTGGCAGTCACAGGAAGACCCCTTGGTGGAGGGCCCAGTTTCCCTGGTTGTCCAGGTTCTGCTATGGCTTTGGTCCAGATTTAGCAACTAAAAAATAGCACCTCTGAAACTTGAGAACAATAAAAATATGTAGAATTATGTCCCATTCAATATTTGAGATATATCAGACTAAAGTTAATCATAGGGGCTGGGGAGATAGCTCCATGGCACAAGTGGCCACCTGGCAAGGGCAAGGTTGTGAGTTCAAACCCCAGTCCCACAAAAATAAAAATTAAATACATAAAGTTCATCTCAGATGCGCTGTATCTGACCTGGCAGACTGCCCTGGAGTTGCATCCCCTGGCCTCAAGGGAATGGCACTGACAAGCCAGCCGTGGTCCCAACTAAGGCTCTGTCCCTCCCGACTAGAGCTGCCTGCTCAGGTGCTCAGCACGATGCAGTTCTCAACCCCACCATGGTCTGGGCTACTCGTGACACCATCTCTACTTTTTCCTCCAGCTGGCCGGAGGAGTGATCTTGGGTGTGGCCCTGTGGCTACGCCATGACCCACAGACCACCAGCCTGCTCTACTTGGAGTTGGGAAACAAACCAGCCCCCAACACCTTCTATGTGGGTAAGTGATACACGGGCAGGGGCTGATCAACAGGTCAATGCAGGCAGTTGCAGACAGGTGGTCAGGGAGGGCTTCCTGGGGGGGGCATGATGGGGTAGCCGGCCGAGAGGCGGGCAGCCAGAAAGAAGCTCCAGGAGCTGAAGAGGTGAGCTGCAAATGGGCGTATACCTGGGAACCCCAACAAATTGCTTCAAGCCAGGCCTAAACGGAGGGCAGCAGCTAGGGCAGCACTTGGGAGGGCTGAAGGGGAGATGGGAGGGTGAGGGGGTGGTGCCTGATACTTATTATAACTAGGTTTTTCTGGGGTGGTTCCCAGGCAGGGTGGGGCTGGATGCCTGATGCCCTGGAGCAGCTGAGGCAGCTGGAGGCCGGAGCTGGGAGGACAGTGTGACTCAGCTGCCTCCCCCCTCACAGACCTCCCTACCTTGCTGCCTTGGTAGGCTGCCTTATTAGGATGCCTGTGAGCAGGGGTGGAGCCAGGGGTGGGGATGACTGGCAGGGGCCCACTGCAGGGCCCAGCTTTCCACCTTGGCCTGGGCGAGGGCACAGTGCCTTGGCACTCTGAAATGTGAGGGAGATGGTCCTGCCCTATAAAAGAGGAGCCTCAGGATTAGGGCTCCAGCTAGCTAGGGCCTAGTGAGAGTCCTCCCCTTCCCAAGTGGAACCTGGAAGGGGTTGCCTGTCCCTCCTCTGCCCACTGACTTGGAAGGCAGTTCTGGCTGTTGAATAGGGCTCCTGACGGGCCACACACCCCTACCCCAGTCACCACAGGAAAGCCACAATGGGCAAGCCAAGGGGTGTTACCCTGGTCCTCTTTGTCTCATAGACAGAAAAGACCAGGCTGGGTCCACAGAACATGGCCAGGGATGGCCCCTGTGTTCCCGAGAGGCAAGATCTTGTGGCTGACTGTGTTTCTGGGTCTGGCTGCTTCTAGGGAGGATCTCTTGCCTGGGATCAGTGAGGAAAGGAGTGCACCCTACCCCTTCTTGGTGTTTGGGTGCCCTTGCAGGGGAAAGGGGAGCCCCTGTGTTGCAGCTAGGTGCTCTAGCCAGGGCCCTCAAAAGGCAACCTATTAGCTTTGCCCTGCACCTTAGTGTGGAAGACCTGGCCAGTATTCTCAGATCTCCGCCAGGAATCTCTCTAGCCCCTTGTTCCCGTTTTCTTTTCATTTTTTCTTTTTGAGAAAGGGCCTTGCTATATGCAGTTTAGGCTGGCCTTGAACTCACTATGTATGGAGCCCAGTCTGGCCTCAAAGTCTTTTTCTTGAGCCTCCCAATTGCTGGAATTACAGGCTTGTCTCCCTCCCCCGAGATAATCAGGAGCATTTGGGGTCCGAAGGGGCCTCCTAGCAAGTCTAGCCTTGCCCCGGTAGGTGCATCTTTGGCCATCTGAGCGAGGCAGTTTCCGTGCGTGTTCCTCCTCCTCCTGTCCGCAGTGGCAGGGGGCTATTCCCACCCTCTCCTTCTTGGGCCATGTGGTCTTGCAGGGAGGGAGGTACAGTGGCCCTGGGGTAGGCTGCTTTCCCAGAGCCTGGAGGCTATACTGGTATCCAGAGCAGTCCCTGTGTGAATCCATGTCTGCCTGGCATGGCTGGACAGGAGTGGAAGCCTTAGCTAGCCTCAGGTGGGGCCTGCGAGGGTGAGCCAAATGCGAAGACAGGTAAGGCAGGGCTTTTGTGGAGGGCTGTAGATCCTCTTGGCCTCCTTCCCACCTTTGGCCCTTGGCAGGGTGGACACCAGGGAGCTCCTAAGGTTCCTCCTGGGCAGTGGTGCCACCTGAGAGGAGTTGCCAGGTGGGCCCCACAGTGCCAGAGCCGAGTAGCATCAGAAGCAGGTCTGGCCTGTGTGTTATCACTGTTCTCTGCTCTGAACTACTTTCCCACCTCTCCTTAGCTAAGGCCTCCTGAGTGTTGGGGAAATAGCCCCAGGCCCCGGACTGCTTGGCAGGCTGGACACTGAATGGTGGCACTGGCCACCCCCTGGCCTGGGGCCTTGGCCTGTGCCCCATGGATGGGGCCACTCAGATCATCCCCCTAAGTCTCTGCCCTTTCCAAATCAGGCCCCTGGCATCTCTGCCACCTCTGGGCTGGGCCCTGCTGGGAGCAGATGCAGGCCTTCACAAAGGCGCTTTATTCACTGCTGGGAAGACGGAGACTTGGCTGGCTCCCTCAGCACCCTGGGAAATGCCAGAGGGCTCCAGGCTGTGCTGGGGTGAAGCTGCTGCTGAGAAGCTGTGAGCAGTCACAGGACTGAAGGCACTTGGGTCTCCTGGCCCTGTAGGATCCTCCACACGAAGAAACACAGTCTGCACTTCTACCTTGAACATGACCTAGTGAGGGCGAGGGTGGGTGCCCTGCCTCATCTTGAGATTGCGGATCTGGAGGCCTGATCAAAACTCATTTTAAGTGTGCTTTGGTCCCCAAGTGGAGAGCCACTTGTGAGGTGTGCCATGGGCAATTTCCCCTTGCCCAAGTGTTCAGTGCTGGCCAAGGCCAGGCCCCAGATGCAGTCCATTTCTAAGCCCCGCAGTGCATCCTGGACCACAGCTCCTCCACCCCCCAGCTGGCCAAGCAGAGGACAATGGGCCTGGCTCTGTACAAGGAAGCTTGGGTTGCCCTGTGGCATTGCCATGGTGACTGGGGGATGGGCCAGTCTGCTGAAGGATGTGGAGCTGGGAAGGCCCTGCAGAGACACTGTGGCTTCTCCCAGGGGAAAGGGGAGGCTGCAGGCAAGGAGACACTGCATATACTGATGCTTGGTGTCCCTACCCTTTGGTGAGCTTGGCTGCCTCTCCAGAAATGCACTGTCCATCTAGTGGGTGTGGCAGATGAGGGTGGACTGCTCTGGCACAGTCTCAAGTTGTCCGGCCACTCTGTCGTGGATCTGGCCACCTCACGCATCAGGCCTGAGGGCCTTTTCATCCAGAACAACAACATAGAACACCCCAGCTCACATGCTGGTGTCCCTAAGGGCAGGGATAGGTGGGGTGGGGTGGGGCCACCATGAGGCTACCGTGGAATGCTATCACATCATTTCCCTTCACATACCAATCCTGGGGTTCCCTGCTCAGCCCCCTCCTACCAACCGTACAGCTGGGCCCACCATACAGCTCCTGGTATGTGATTTGATGCTAAACTCACCTGGGCCCTTCTTTCCCACAGGCATCTACATCCTCATTGCCGTGGGGGCTGTGATGATGTTCGTCGGCTTTCTTGGCTGTTATGGGGCCATCCAGGAATCCCAGTGCCTGCTGGGGACGGTAAGGTGGGGAAGTCAGTGAGTTCTGAACTGGTGCTGAGAAGTAGGATCCAGCAGGCCCAGGAGTAGGCCACCAAGCGGGCATGAGAGTAGACCCAAGGGCCTTGGATGGGATACTTGGGCCTCGCCCAGCTTGGACCGGGGCTAACTGGACAGCCGTAACGTCTTGCCAGAATTGTGGCTTTGCTGGTTTTCTTGTTGGCATCTTATATTAGATCCCATTGTGGTCGATCTCTATCATGTCTAGTTCCTAAGACTGAGTCACTGTCTTAGTTGCTTTTCTCTTGTTGCTGAGACAAACTACCCAACACTGAAGGTTAAAAGAAGAAAGGTTGAGTTAGCTCATGGTTTATGGAGGTTTCAGTCCATAATTAGCTGGCTCCATGGCAGGGTGGCATGGCAGATGGGCAACAGTTCATGGCGGGAGAAGACGGCAAAAGTAACAAGAGCGAAAGGGCGGGAGAGAGAGAAGACTTTCTGCCCTTTGTGTTGCATGTAGCTACCCACTCTAGGATGGCTGCAGCACTCACATCCGTAATCCTAGCTTTGGGCCATGAATCAGTCATGAATTCTGGAAGCCCACTCCCATGACCGCCTGAGGCTTTGGGGGGTCATCTAGACACATAACTGTTACAAAAAGGATTCTTCTTTCTTTTATGTATTTATTTTTTTTCTTTTTATTTAAAGAAAGCCATACATGTCTTAGGGATTGAATTTGACTCTCAGGTGTCTGTGGGGATGTCACCTGCCAGCAGGAAGCAGAGGCTCAGCTGTACTGTCAAGGGCCTGGTCAGCTTGGGTGGGGGCAGCTGTGCCAATATCTCCCTAGTAGTAGTAGTAGCAAACCTATGGCATTCATGCTGCAATGGGTTGTTTGCATCATTGAAAGCTCTAAAAGCTTTGCCACTACTGCCAAGGAGCTGCAGCCACCTGGTCTTGTTACCTGTCGGCAGCCCCTGCCCTGCCCCATCCTCCCTCCTCCGGGAGGCCATCCTGCAGAGGCAGGTAATGTGGGGAGAATGAACATGCCTGCATCTTGCTGTAGGGGCTGCATTTCAGGCTCTGTCCCTCATGGCTCCATGTGGTTTTTTCTAGACAGGGACATGGGTTGGCAGATACTGCCTGTTTCCTCTTGTATACCAGTTGGTCCCCTCAACCTGTCCTCTGTAGAAGGCAACCCCATGCTGGCCTGGGCCTACCCACAGCCTACCCTCTTTTCCCCTGTTCCCAGTTCTTCACCTGCCTTGTGATCCTCTTTGCCTGTGAGGTGGCTGCTGGCATCTGGGGCTTTGTCAACAAGGACCAGGTGAGCCTACAAGGATCACTGCCCAGGGTGCTGGTGGTGGGTCACCTTAGCCCATAGTTTTCTGAGGCTCTTTGAACTCCTCTTGGAGTCTGCCTCTGGCTGAGCACATAGGTGGTGCTTAAAGTATAAGGCTCTGCCCTCGGGGCGGCCCCTACTGTATGTGACTATGCCTGTCCCCCAGATTGCCAAGGATGTGAAGCAGTTCTATGACCAAGCTCTGCAGCAGGCTGTGGTGGATGACGATGCGAACAATGCCAAGGCTGTGGTGAAGACCTTCCATGAGACGGTGCGGCTGGCTGGGCTGGGTAGTGGGAATGGGCTTCAGGACCAGGGTGGGGCTGCGTGCCTTCTTAGAGGAGTCCTACTTCTGCCCAGACCTCAGGATCTGATTGGGACAGGTGGGAGTGTCCCCTCTGTGATCCATTTCCTAGCAGGAACCTCTCGAGCCTGGCCAATGGGGGATGTCTGAGCAGTGCATCTGACCAGGTTGCAAGGCTGGTCCTAAGTGCATGTTGGGATGGTGGGGTAATATATATCTATGGCCTTTTCTTCTCCATTTCTTGGTGAGATAACCACAGTGCTCTTGATTTCTACAGCTCAACTGCTGTGGCTCCAGCACATTGACTGCACTGTCCAATTCGGTGCTGAGGAACAACCTGTGTCCCTCGGACACCACCATCTTGAATAGTCTTTGGAAGGTGCACAGCAGGGGGGGGGGGGGGGCTGGGTCTACACACTCCTGGGTGGGGTCCTGGGTGGGTCCTGTGGGCCAAGCCAGATGGAAACAAGGCCTATATCAGGGATGCTCCGCTGGGAGGGCTGGGTGGGGCTTGTGTGCAGGGCCCATCCACGGGTGGACACCTCACAGGAGGGCCTCCGAGGAGATCTAGGAGACTCGTAGCTCCACTCATTTGTGGGCACCTGGGGTCCTGGCCTCCTGACAGCTGGTGTGCCACAGTAAGTACCCTGGAGAAATCGCCTTCCATGAATATCTATGACACCAGTGACTAGGGCATTAATGATACCATTAAGTGCCATCTGAAAAGGCTCTGAGCAGTATATCCCATGTTTTATTTAAGCCAGTGGAAGGGAAAGCCTGGGCAGAGGTCTGGCCACTGCACCTTCCTTTCCTCAGGCAGGCAGGGGTGATGGCTGTGAGTCCTCTCTATTCTTTGGAACTAAAGCCAGCCCCTGACCACACATTGGCCACCCCTGCAGGAGGACTGCCACAAGAAGATCGACGAACTCTTTTCTGGGAAGCTGTACCTCATTGGCATCGCAGCCATAGTGGTTGCTGTCATCATGGTGAGTGGGACGGACAGGGACTTGGCCGCTCTGCCTGTGCTTTCCTGTGGCGCTGACCGCACTCTCCTCCCACAGATCTTTGAGATGATCCTGAGCATGGTGCTGTGCTGTGGTATCCGGAATAGCTCCGTGTACTGAGGCCCTGCAGTACCAGCTGCTGGGACCCCTGCAGTGCCCCCAGAGTGACCCGGAGCCTGCTGCGGGCATTGCTGCCTGTGTATATAATGTTTCCGGTATTACTCTGCTACACTTAGCCTTTTTACATTTGAGGTTTTGTTTTCATTCTGAACTTTCCTATGACTTTTTGGGGCTGGCGTCACTTGTAGATGGCGTGTGTGGGGGTGGAGCTGGCTAGGTATCAAGATGTCTCTGGGCCCCTTGAGGAGTTCTGCCTGCTGAGCCAGGCATCTTCCAGAGACCATTTGCCCTGATGCTCAGCGTGGCCAAGCTGGGGGGCTGTGTCTGCCCACCCCCTGGCCCATTCTGTGGGCTGCATGGCTCACCTTTTTAAACCTTGTTCCTCTCTTGCCCCCACTTCAAGAGCTGGGTCTGTGAGCACTCTTATGCCTTCAATGCACCTGTCCTTTCTAACATGTCACCTTCAACTTAATTACATCTTGAAACAGACATTTAATAAAGAAGGAAAATCAGGCATGCTAACAGGACTGGGGCCCCTTCCTATGCCAGTTTACCCAAAACCCAGGCAGCAGCAAAAGGGATGGGGGGGTGGCTGGCGTGGATATGACTCAGCTCTGGACTTTGGGGCCCAAGGTGAAGCAGCTCAAGAGAGGTTGCTGGCCACAGTGAGCAAAACTAGACCCACAGGGCACTCTCCAAGTGGTGGGTGCCCCTTCACAGGATTCTGTGATACCCGCTCTAGCATTGACCTCACTCTTACCTCAGCTTTTAGACATGCTCATCCAGAGGCAGGAGGGGCCTCCAGGAATGTGGTACAGGATGTGCTGGGGGTGGGACTGCAAGATGCTCCCATTCTTTCTTCCCAAGGGACACATAGTGAAGAATGAGTGCATTGCTCCCTCTACTACATTTCAACATTTCAAGTTTTTTTTTCTTTTTCTTTTTTTTTCTGCTTGTCTAGGTGCCACTGAGCTTGTCTTGTTCCATTGAGCTGAGTGGCTCAGAGCCCAAACTATATTTCAAAGGGACTGGTGGTGAAAAAAAAAGTTAACCTCCTGCCTGGGAGCCTACCCAGCCTGCCAAAATGAGGCTCTGAGGCTGAGTAGCCTCTTCAGGAACCCCTCCTCCACCATGGTTTTCTCTCTTATCTCTTCATCAGTGGGCTCTGTATATTCCTTTATCTGCCCCTCGCCCCCATCCCCACCCCAGGTCAGGCTGCTTCCCTTTAGTTGGGGATGTGGGCACACTTTATTAGTCTCTGAATAGCACCTGGGTAGGATTCATGCCACCGAATTCCAGCAGCCTCTGTGTAGCCTGACTTGGGAAATTAATCCCAGACCTGTATCCGGGAAATTTCAGGGTCTCCACAGCCCTCTTGCCTGCTTGGCTTTTTAGTTTAGTAGTATTTTTTGGTCTTTTCTGGTCATAGGGGGCGAACTCAGGGTCTCATGCTAGGCAAGTGCTCTGTCACTGAACTGTATCTCCCCTCCCCTCCCCTCCTCCATGCAGGCTGGGTCTGTTAATGGTCCAAGGACTTCTCTATACTTCCCTACAACCTGCAAGGCCCCAGGGACATGTGGCCAAGGCTACTGCCTAGTGGCCTAGGTGTCACCTTCACAGTGAGCTTCTGGAAACAAGATCATGCATTCCTGCTAAGGCTGTGGGGAGGGAGTCGTAAGATACACCAAAAGGCCCGTGTTGCTTCCCCTGTGTTGTAAAGCAGGGCAAACAACAGGTCCTTGGGTTATGCTCCCCCAGTGTATGACGGGATACCAGGCCCTAGGATGGGGAGGCCTCTCCGATTCAAGGTTAGCTTTGTTGTCTAGCAGCAGAAAACTAAGGGTGTCCTGGGCAGAGAAAAAGCAGTGAGTGCGGCCCAATGGTCAAGGGCATAAGGCCTGTCAAGCGCATTTTCAGGGGGATGCTGGCCCAACACCAGCCATTAACAGCTGGACTCTACGCTCCGAAGCCTGGACAGAGAGAAGAGATAGTACACCGGACGCCCGGCCAGTTCCTTGGCAGAAAAGGCTAGCCAGCCTCTCTGACTCCACCCAAGATCTTAGGCCTAGTCGGCCCCGCCCCCTAAGGATGATAGACAGACTGCAGGAGCGGGGATTTTTCTAGACAGAACCGGAAGCTCGGAAAAAGTTCCTGCCCGCTGTGCGCGATGACGCACTTCCTGTCCGAGGCGCTTGCTGCCCTCACTACTTCCAGCAGGCGGCGCTAAAGCCACTGTGGGCCGGTAGCCCTAGAGCATTATGGGAAGCGCAGTCCTGGCTCCGCCCCTTCCTGCCCATGGTCCGTGCCTGGCTGGTTTCCGGGGCCGTCCCAGACACCAGAAGTGGGAGTTGTAGTTCTTTGGGCCAGAAAGCCGCGGTACTCTGGCGGGATAGGACTCGGTTTCCCAGAGGGCTGTGCGTGTGGGTGGGGAGCGCGACGCGAGTTTTGGATTCCGGAAGCCCGGCCGGCGGCATCCTGAGGGTCCACCGGCGGCCTTGAGGATTCCGATTTCCGAGGGGGTTAGCGCCGGCGCGGTGCACTGCAGTGTCAGCGACTCCCTGGGAAAAATCTCCCGCCAGTTTTCAACAGGCACGGAGGCACCATTGCCCTCCCTCATGCGCACCCCGGCCTAGGGCGCCTGGCGTTCGTACGGTGCCGACCACGGGACCGGCGCTTTTATCCTGGAGTTCAGCGTGGCGCGCTAGCAGCATCGAGCCCTCGCAAGCCGCTTGGCTGTGCTGTCCCTAAAAGGGACATTGTCAGCATCTAAGGTAGGGGTAGAAAGCGCCTGATTTCTTTCCTCGCCGGTGTTGGGCCGCCTCGCGCCACCCTGAGGGCTCTCGTGGGTGTTTGTAGTTTGCTGTAATGGTTAATTCTCTCCTGTCAGGCTCCACCAGCAAGCAACCCCGCACCTGAGAACGCCAGAGACCATCTTCATCGGGGCGCCTCCGCCCACCTAGCCAGTGCTGCACTGTGTCCCAGGCAGGTGGCACGCCAGGTGAAGGGGAAACCCTTCGGGGCCAAGACGTAGTAGTTCTCTCTGCTGATAATCCTGGTACATCTGCAAGAGGAAGCTATTCTAAACTGTTTCCTCCCCACAGAACAAGCTCGGCCAGGGTGCTGTGGCCTGAGGAGACATGGCCGAGGCTGGGTCGGGCAAACCCTGCCCTGGCGTGGAGGCTGAGCAAGTTTCGGAGTACGACACCCTGCCTTCTGACTCCATCTCTCTTAGTGACTCAGACTCAAACCTCAGCTGGCCAGGTGGTGCCGAGGTGGAATCACTGTCTCCAGAGGTGCTGCCTGGGGACCCCCAGGAGGACCCAGAGGTTGAAGAGCCTCCTCGATCCACAGGCACTCCCACGCCCGCAGTGCAGCCCTTCCACCTTCGAGGCATGAGCTCTACTTTTTCCGAACGAAGCCACAGCATCTTTGATTGCCTGGAAGGGGCCGCCAAGCGGGTGCCACCACCCTCTGCAGCCCAAACCAACATGAGTGACAATGTCGACTTCAAGCGGCCCCTAGCTCCCTCAAGCCAGCCTCCATCAGGGGGCGCAGGCAGGGCCCATGGGAGACCTGATCCCTCAAGGGTGGTCCCAGTCCCTGACTATGTGGCACACCCTGAGCGCTGGACCAAATACAGCCTGGAGGATGTGGCTGAGGCCAGCGAGCAGAGCAATCAGGCTGCTGCATTTGCTTTCCTGGGCTCCCGGAGCCCTGCAATTCCCACTGACTACACGCCCTCCTTCAACCAGGATCCCTCCAGCTGTGGTGAAGGAAGAGTCGTCTTTACCAAGCCAGTCCGGGCCAATGAGACCAGACCTGAGAGGAAAAGGGTCCTGACAAAAGAGGACTCTGGTGGCGAGGGCCCTGTAGAGCTAACCCACTTGGCAGGGTTTGTAAGTCCAGAAACTGAGGAATGGAGCAGCTCCCAGGGATCACAGGAGGTGTCCATGCCTTCAGGGGCTGCCCACACTGGGTCCTCATCAGGCACTCCAGGGTCAGAGACAGTTGGCTTCCATGTCAGCAAGAAGAGAAGCAGAGAGCATTTCCGGAACAGGGACAGCAGCCCTGATGGTGTGGGGCCTGAGAAGGAACACCCAGCCTGATCACCCCACCAGGCTACAGACAGGACTGGCCAGAGTCGCTGCCACTGGGATGGCGGAACCTGCGTCCTCTTTGGAGGGAAGCCAGTGGGCTCCCAGTAGGAGACAGCAACAGCAGCTCTATGCATCCATCCCCAGAACAGAGACCTTGCCTGGACCTAGAAGACGGTGTGTGGTGGGGGAGACATCAAAGGCCTGCCTCCGTGATGTCCATCAGGGAGCAATAAAGATTTAGGGCCTTTTTCCAGTTCTGTGTCTGGGCCCTGCTTACCCAAGGTTTTCATGAACAGCAGCATACAGGGAACTTTGCCCTGTCTCCAGTGCCCTACGCTCACCCTTGAGCCCCCACAGTCTAACACAGGGCCGCTCTGAGGCGTTTTAGTCAACACCTGCTTCTGTCCCTGGTAAAGGCCCTCCAGAGATGCCAAGCTCAGTTCTGTAGCTTTGGGCCCTTGGCACACCAGGCTGCCTGAAGATGGGCATATGACAGGTGTTCAGGGTTGTATGTCCCATGGGCTATGCTGGGCTCAAGGGATCAAGAGTGGTCCTCTGACACTGCAGAGGTGGGCAGGGCTAGGGCTAGGCCACCCTGCTCTGTTGCCCAACACTGTGTTGGCACTGCATCTGTAGGTCTGTTCAAGGGCCCAAAACAGGTGCTCAGAGCCCTGCCCTTAGCTAGTTATTCTAACAATGTAGGGGCCCTGGGTCCTTCAGGCAGCCCTTAGGGATGGCTCTGGCCAGGTGGGGTATATTCCTAGGTGCCAGTGGGAGTCACTGACCTGCCAATGGGCATAGCAACCTGCACTGTGCCAGCTATTGATGGCGGAGGCAGCTAATCAGTGGATATTCAGGCCTACCCCATGTGACTAGTCAGGTAGGTGACTTTTTTTTTTTTTTTTTTTTTTTTTTTTTTTTTTTTTTTTTTTTTTTTTTTTGTCTTTTTGAGACAGAGTCTCACTATGCAGTTCAGGCTGGCCTTGAGCTCACTTTTGTAGCCCAGGCTGGTCTTGAACTCGCACTGATCCTTCTGCCTCAGCCTCCCAAGTGCTGGGATTACAGGCGTGAGCCACCATGCCCGGCTTTTTTTTTTTCTTTATGACTGGTTCAGCTTTCCCTGTTGAAGGCACTGGCACAGCATGTGGTGCCAGGAATCGAACTGCGGCCTCTGGTTGCCTAAGGTTTCCTAAGGTGTTTTAGACCACTGAACCATCTTGCCAGCCCAGGTCGGTGACTCTTGATGGACCATTTGTATCTTAAAGGGACATAAATTGTGACCACATAACATTTCAAAGAATCGTCAGTCTCTTATCAAGTTAGGGCAGGAGCAGGCGCCAAAGCAGCTGCCTACCCGGGAAAGATGTCTCCATTTCAGGTGCTTGGTCTGAGACTGCTGCCCAGTCCAGGCCAGTGAGGCTTCAGGTAGGGACACAATTCTCTGTGCCAGGGGAGCCACCCTTCAACACTCCAGTGTCACCTTGGGGTTCTCAGGAAGGTGCCAGGAGACTTGATTTTTATGAGGAAGACGTCCCAGTACAGGCGACTTGTGATTGGCCCAGGAAGGCTACCTCAAGGGGACCATCATTGGTGTATTCTCCAAGGCCCAGGATGGCTCCTGGTAAGCCAGGCCTGGGGCTCCTGGACAGGTGGGCCTGTGGTGCAGTAGCCTGTGTAGCTTAGGTGTCTGAGGGTGGACACCCAATGTCTGGGTGTTCCTGGCCACCTGGAGCTCCGTAGCTAGTGGGGGCCTTCCAGCTCCTGTCCCCACAGTTCTGACAGCCTGGTGGAAAGAAAGACCCCTCCTCAGCTGTTTAACACCAGCCTGGACAGATGTGGGAATTGAGGTCACAGATGTGGTTCTCACGATGGGTGCCCAAAGAACACCCCTCTGAAACAGGGAGCCCAGAATAAAATGAATGTGGGGAGGAGGCAGCACTCAGCAGGGCCTCAGGAATCTGAGGATCCCAAGGCCTTGTGGCCTGGCTGACCCCTGTACCCCTTAGGAGCAGTAACCAGCAAGGGCACCAGAGGCCTCTAGAGCAGGCTGGGAAGTCCAGACCATTGAGCAGAGCCCCGCCCACACTCCCCGATGCCCTGGGCGCACTTACTCCAGTAGGCACCACCTGGGGCCACTGTGTCTGTCATGGAGGACAGGAGCAGTGTGCAGTAGTTAACCTGGAGAGTGGGGGCAGGGGGATGCCAGGATATGGGGATCCCCTTCCCCATCTGAAGCCCCCCCCCATAGGCCCATCCCTCCCTCCCTCGGCATAGTTCCTGCATACTATGTGGCAAGAGGATGGTCTGGATATGAATGGGGGGGGCCTCTTCTTGGATCTGCAGGACCGGCTTTGGGAGGGCACCGGGGTAGGGACAGGCTGCTGTGTCTTTGCCCTGGGGCCTCAGATCGGCTGCTCCTGTGCCCCATGGGAGGACTGCTTGCTGGTTTACCTGCGACTCCAGACACTTGATCTGCTTCTCTTGCTCTCGCAGCCCCCCAAGGTACTTGGTCACCAAGTCCACTCTATGGAGAGGCAGGCACAGCTGTGGCTGTGACAGTCACGCATGTGACACCCCTTGGGGGAGCATTCTATTTCCCACCCGTCACCAGGCCTCTGAGGGTTTCAGTCTGGTACTTTAGACCTGTCTTGTCCCCTCTTCCCTTGTTCCTGATCTGGGGTTGGTGGCACTGAGGGCTCTTTGGGGCTAGTCTCAAGGTATAGAGTATTTCCAGGGCATCGCTGTGCCAGGCACCTGTGTCAGCCAGAGATGCAGAGGACATAGCCCTGGAGGAAGGGCTGGGCATGAAGAGAGGGAGGAGTCCCACAACAGGGTGCAACAAGGCCCATGTTCCTCGACTGCAGGTAGGAAAGCTATGATCTGACCAGGCCACTGTCCCCTCAACTTTTGTCCCAGCCCATGTCCTGTCCCTGGTACCAGAGGGTGTTAACCCCCTACCAGTGGAAATGGCAGGTACCCAGATGCCCAGGACAGGCCGAAGCTTCCCAGACTGGGGCTCCTGAACACACTCCAGACCAAGCATCACATGTACCTCAGAGGAACAGACACACCTGCCTGGGGCCTCCTGCCTCCATGGCATGGCCCTTCCTACATTTCTCAGCAGCACTGTGGTGGGGGAAAAGGGGCTCAAGGTCTGAGCCCACCAGCTCTCGGGTCCCGCAGGCTATGCCAACCCGCACCTCTGGGCAGTTTTCCGCAGCACCTCCCCCTCACTGTCCCGCCTTCTTTTCTCCACATTGCTCAGGAAGTTCTCCTTCTGAACAGTCTCCCAGGTGACAATTTTCTGGTCCAGGGGTTCTGGCAGGTCTCTCTCTGGGGAGGCAAGAGGCAGGAGTGAGCCAGACCGCAGGTCTGCATCCTCTTGATCTCCAGAGCAGGAGCACCACCCAGCTTGGGTACACAGCAGATGGGCAAGGGCAGGCCACATGCTACCTGAGACCCTCCACTCTGGGTCTAAGGCTTTGGTCAACCTGGACAGAGCCCACAGAAAGTCCCCAGGGCCCTGGCCTCCCTAGGGGGCCCTCGAGACAGCAACAGCCTCACCCAGGTGCTCCCGCTTTTGCTGGGCCGCCTTCTGGAAGACCCGTTTGAGTCCCAGGCTCAAGTGGCTGAGGAGAATGAGGGGCGGGGCCAGGACGGGGCGCCCATGATATTCCTTGATGAGGTGGTAGCGCTGGAACTTCCAAAAGGTGTCGGCATTGCCCTGTACCACCTGGAATGTGTAGCTGCGAGGCACACACCATGTTCTTGGTATACTGGTCCTTACCCTTGGCACACAGCCTGTCCCTCAGTATAGCCAGAAGCAGACTAGGTGTCCCAGAGTCCCTGGGCAGGGGAGGTCAGAAACTAGCTCAGCATCCTGTCTACAAGTCTCTAGGTGGGTCCCACCCACAGGGGGCCCTTCCACTGTGTTCTCTAGACACCAAGAGCTCTCTGTTCAGTAGAGCCCCGCCCCCGCCACTGCTGCAGACCTGGGCTTGCTTTCTGGAGGGAGGACCTGTGAAACCCCAGACTATGTGCCTGTGGGCCCAGCAGCAAGGTGCCAAGAACCCACATAAATGGAGCAGGGAGATGGTGGCTGAGGCAGAGAGTGGGCACCTGAACATGGCAATGAGCAGGTTCATGAGTAACACATTGGTGACCAGCAAGAAGGTGACCAGCAGAAGGATGACCAGCCAGTTGGCATAGAGGTTGGGGCAGGAAGGTGAGTCCTCCAGCAGCAGAGGGTGGACGGAGCAGTTCACGCGGGCTTCTGCAGGGCAAAGGGACACCATCAAATCAGGCGCTTGTTCTGGGGCTGAAGCTCCCAGGTGTAGGGTGCTGACTAGAAAGCTGCCTATCCTGCCTCACACAGGATTCCCTGGGTGTAGCACAGGAAGCCCTGGTCATAGCAGTGAGACAGATGGGTAGCCCAGTGCTATCTCTGTCTTCCCTTGGCTGAGCCTTTAGCAGGGGGCCATGGCCCTGGAGGTAGAACTAAGACCATCTGGGGCTGGACGTCAGGGCCAGATTTCTGCTGGTTGTTGGGGGAACTTTTTTCCAAGCAAAAGCTCACTAATGCTTATCAGAGTCCAAGCAGAGGGCAGGGCTGCAGCCTGCAGGGATCACTGCAGGTACTTCACCACTCTGATCTGAAGAATTCTCCAAGTAGTTCAGCATGGAACTCAGTTGCAGGCTGGGGCAGGAAGTCCCTACAGGGGACTCTGACCCCAGCCCCCTGAGGAGCCCTAGATCCTGCTTCTTGGTAGGGCCCAGCCCGAGGTCCCAGCGCTGCACCCTAGGCAACACTGGCTCAGCAGGCAGGCAGGAGTGTGCAGTTAGGCTTCCCTCTGGCCATTAGGAGGCGCTCCCAGACCCCACTTCTATCTCTGTCCAGACCGGGTGCTGCTAGACTGTCTACACATGAGCACTGCATTTCCTTACTTGTGCTATCTGGTCAAGTGTGTTCTCTGACACCCCCTCCCCCGTCTCTGTGCTATCATCCACTCCAGCTTTCCGTGGAGGGGTTTTGAGAGTCTCTGTCTCTCAAGGCCCATCTATATGCACCATGTCCCTTTGGTCCAAGCGCCTGAAGACCTGGGTCTGTATCTTGTTCCTGACTTGTCCCGAAGTTGAGTGTTGCATGAGGGCTTCCTGCTACAGTGTCAGTCCTGTCCTGTGCCTTCACCACCACCCGGGCAGCCCTCAGTCCCTGAATTGGCTCCTGCAACTGATTCTTAATTCTCTCCCCTCTTGGTACCCTGGAGAAGTGACTGAACCATGTTAGCCATGTCTGTGATGTAACTCTGATAAAAGTGGCGTAGGGGTTAAGGAGAGGAGATCTGAGACGGTGCCACTAGGCTGGGTTGGAAACTACATTTGTCCCTGAGGCCCCAAGCAGTGAAAGAATAAGTCAATAATGTGTGGAGGGAAGGGCTGCCCTGAACCGCAGGACTCGCAAGCTATAAGGGGACTGCCTGGGTCTGTTTCCCTCTCAGGTCAGCTGGGTGTTAGCGAATACCTCTTCTTTTCAGCAGCATAGTGGACTCAATGAATGACTTAGGCTTTGACCCCAAAAGTCCCAGAAGTAATACAGCCCTGCAGAGCTAACAGAAGCTTCTCGAGGCTGGGAGGCCTAGAGGGAGCCCCCTCCCTCTGCAGGCCCTGGACCAGGCCTTTCCAGATCAGTGAGGGCATGTGGCTGGGACTGACTTAGAGATGCAGTCTTCTTGGGAAGGGGGGGCATCCTTATCCTGCCTGGGATACCCCTACCCCACCTTCTGTCCTGTGGGGCCCCATGTGGCAGTGGTATGGGGGCCATATGGTGAGGGTGGAGGGGCTGGAGAGCAGGCAGGGCCTGCTTAAACTAATGGCTTGGAAAACCTGGTCCAGAGAACAGTAAACACCAAAGGTACAGCAAGGGTGGGGTGCTGAGAAAACAGCCCCAGGAAATGGACCCAGAAATACCCAATTAAGAGGAAATCTCCAGCCGTGCGTCCCTGGAGGCTGTGTTTGCTCTGATGACCTCTGCTGTCATCCACTGACAAATATCACAAGTCTTGATGCTTGGCCTGGCCTGGCTAGTGGCCCCCTCTGTGGATGGTTAGTAGGGGTCAGGCCTCTACTGCCCATTATGCTGTGGTGGCCCCATGGCCAGTGTGGCCTCAGCCTTCTGACACCATTTGGAGCAGATGATCTCTACACTCTTCTGGAGCTGGCACCTAGCGCCCACCTTCCCCAAGGAGTTGGGCCCTCTCCTCACTGGTCCCAGCCACTATACAGGCATGCACAGGTCCCATCCCTGCCCAGGAGTCCTTTTCCCCATCATCACTGAGCCCCTGGACTGAGTGGTCTCCCACACACCATACCCACTTATCGCAAAATAGGTCCCATAGTCTCCACCCCCCATCCACCCAGTATAGGGGACACCCTGCTGACATCAGGCTACATGCACATCCAGCAGAGGCCCTAGCAGAAGTAAAGGTGCTGTGCTTTATGGCCTTGAGCCAAGTGGCCTTTCCAGTACGTGGTACAGGGACCCTGGTGGGAATGTGGGGGACAAGATCTTGGCCCAGGAAGGTAGCTGCAGGAATGGTCAGGTTGGCCTGGGTGGTCCTTTCTTCCCCCATGCTGCATGTCTGTCTCCCCTCAGACACCCGTGAGCTAGGTTCACCCTTGGGCTCCCCAAGTCAGAGGCCAGCCCTGCTGTCTTGCAGTTGCCTACATCTTGGTTTCCAGCTCAAGGTCAAAGTCAGAGGATCTATGACTGGAGCTGGTCCTGTCCCTGCTCTGAGTCTGGGCTTCAAGGACTTCTTCATCTCCACTAGTACCAACCCCAGTCCCCATGTTCCTTCCCAGCAGGCCTCTCTGGAGAGCCATATGTCTTAGGCTTGTAAAAGCTGGCCCTACTCTGCTACAAGAGAGAGGACCCGCTCCACACGGGCACAGAAGTTCCCTTTCCCACCCCACCCAGCTGTAAGCGAACCATCAATCTCATCTAGCGGGATCTGTCCGAAGATCTGCAAGTAGGGCCTATAGAGCACACGGCGGAAGATCCACTCCAGGCGGCCATCGTGTGGGTGCAGCAGTGCCTGGGTGGTCACACCATAGGCCACAAGCCACACGCTCAGGAAGAAGAGGAAGAAGAAGACATCTTTCATCTATGGGGAGGGAAAAGGCATCGGCAGCTGCCTGGGATCTATTGGTTGGGTTTCTCCAAAAACCCAAGGTTGTGGTCCCAGGTAGGGCCTCACCATGCGCTCCACAATGATGATCTTGGGTCCCAGCTGCTTGTGGATGGCAAAGATGTGAATGAGCCTTAGCGTGAACACCATGAAGTCCATGGCAAGCACTGTGCGTCCAGCTTCGAATACCGAGGGCACCATTCTGGAGGGATACACAGGTTGAAAGGACTGCTAGTGTCCTGAGAAGGAAAGAAACTCCCTGGGGATGCATGGCGTATCAGCCGAGAGGCAGGTCCAAGCCTATACCAGGCTTTCTGAAGTCCGGTTACTTCTAAGGAAGCCTCTCCCCCAAGCCAGGCTACAAGGCTTCAGGTACCACAGACCTGCAGATGACGCCCACAATGAATAGAAAGATGGCCACCATGTCACACTTATTCCAGTTGTCCTCCACGTACAGAGAGAACTTCTTCACCAGGTGTATGTCCTCATCTGTAAAGAAGCCCTGGCAAAGGGGGACAGTCTGATGACAGCCATGCAGACCCACTTGCTAAGACAGTCTAGCCCTAACCGGGCTGAGGTTGGTAAGGACCAGGGCTCAGTTTGTCACAGTGAATAGGGCTCCTTTTGTGACCAAAACCCAGTGTCTGGATTCAGCCCATAACTTGGGTTCATACTCAAAGACTAGTGAGACCACAGCCATCATCAATGTGGAGCTGGGATTGGGCTTGATCAGTGGCCAGGCTTAAGAATCAGGAAATCAGGAAGACAGGAGGCCCCATGCAGCGCTAGTTCTACAGGGAGGGCCACTGCCAAGCTACAGGCTGTAGAGCCTGGGCCTTGGGGTAGCCTGAAAACTGACCTGCCGGATTTCTTCCAGCACCAGTGTGAAGACCCAGAAGTAAAGGGTGACCTCAGGCCCCGATGGCCCCTGAGGAGGTGGCTTGAAGTCCACCAGCAGGACGTAGGTGAACAAGAAGAGGAATGCGAAGTACATGACGACGTTTCCCAGAAACACGGTCACTGGCGCACCCCAGAACTTCCGCCAGCGTGTGAGCAGGAAGGCAGCTCTGGGGCCTCGGCTTCCATGAGCCCCAGGCACCTCTGCTGATTCCTCCACCCTGGACCAGTGCAGAGGAGCAGAAGAGGCTCTGTGATGAGGCCGGCACTGAGCTGTGCTGCCCTCTGGTGGCCCAACTCTGCCCCTACAAGTCCCTTGGTCCCCTACATCCTGCCTGGCCCCTTGGGCTCTTACCGGTGACCTGGACTACACAACAGGCTCTGCTCTGTGTCCAGGCTGTCCAGTTCCTGCAGGTCCTCCAGGCCTGTCCTCAGTGGGGGCTCCTCACTGCGACACAGAGAGCTGCTCAGGTCCCAGCAAGGACCCTGAGTGACTCTGAGCAAGTGGCTCAGCCAGCAAAGGCCATATGGACCTCTTGAAAGATGAGGGCCAGTGTGCCCTGCTAGGCAGGCACAGCAGGGAGTTCTTGCCAAGAATGTAAGACTCAGGGAGGTACAGGGCCACTTTGGTACCTGGCCATGGCACACTGCAACCCACCTGAAGACGAGGAGGTTGGTGTAGATGAGAGCAGGGCAGGTGAAGGCACCCAGAAGCCGCAGTATGGAGGTACCTGTGGCCATGTCCCCCCACCAGATCTTGGTCAGGAAAGCCTAAAATAAAAAACTCAGCTGGCCATCCTCCACTACACCTTTGTCTGTTTAGTGCCCTATGCCAGAGATGCCCTTCTCTGGGCACCTGGCAATGTCAACTGCCTATCAAATTTGGCTGATGAGCCCCTGCATCCCGGTGGGAAGGTGGGCGGCAGGACCTCCTTCTATGAGCATGGATTGTGTTGCTGCTGCAAATCTTCAGTAAGGCCATAGGGGCCTCAGGGGTCAAGAAGGAGCAGCTCCAGGAACCTGAATGAGCAGAGCATGCCTGGGGAGCCAGGAGGAACCATGCACCCTGCCCAGTCACCCCCCACGCCTGGGCCACATGGGGTGCTGCAGGCTGGACGGAAGTCAGCAGGGCCCCCCACTACCTCGGGTGGGGTGGCGTAGGCCCTGCCTATGTGCCTGGTCTCTGAAGCACCCTCAGGCTGGCATCTCACCTGCACACCATCATGGGCAAAGAAGGCCTTAGTGTCCGCCTCAGTGGCCAGGTGCAGGCAGGTGGTCCTGCTCCAGCTGCGATTCCTACGCACCAGCAGCGCGAAGGCGCGGTCTGCACTGTTGCTGTAGCACTCGGAGAAGAGGTCTGTGGGGCCAGGCCGCTGGGATGCGTGCTGGTGCCAGTTCCAGCTCCAGCGGGAACGTCTACCCCAGCCGCTATCCCATCCTGGGATGTGCCCTGGCCCCCGAGTATGGAGCCACTGACTGTTCCTGCCTGGTCTCCCAAAGGCTCCCCCTCAACCCCCATCCTCTGTGGTCCTCCCTCTCATCTGTCAGGACTGTGAGGACCTCTGTCACCCCACATGCCTTCCACACTGTGACAAGCCAGTGTGGTGGGTATGAGGCTGTGTGGTCTCCACCATGTGCCTTCCTCTTTAGGACTTTAAGAATGACCTCTACCCCCCAGAAGAACCATCTCTGTGTCCTCCTCTGTAGGGGAGGTCACCAAGGTCATCCTGGGCTATGCAGCTCTAAGAGGTGGCCTGGAGGCAGCCAGCCTTCTTTGTCCCCTTCCCTACAGTGTCTCTGTCACTTACCCAGAGCCAGCTGCTCATACTTGGCCTCCCGCATGGTGCGGGCCACCTCAGCTTCTGTCTCCAGGCGGGACATTTCCTTGAGGATTTTGCAGGCAGCCAGAGCAGCTGCCACCCCTTCCTGGCCCTGGAATATGGGCTCTCATGGAACTGCCCACCTTTCCCCACCCCTTTCCAACACCTACCTCCCCTGTGGCTAGGAGTCCAGGCCCAGCCCTGTGCTCACCATGGCCCAGAAGTAGGTGGCCATCTCGTGGCGGTTCTGTAGCACAGCCCACAGAAACAGGTCCCGCCAGGGGTCCTTGCTCTTCTGGCTGAGATCCAGCAGCCACTTCTGGCCCAGGGGCCGCTTACCTGGGCCCTTCTCCTGCAGGACGTGGGTGTAAACCTCCAGCTGGGACCCGGCCCCACCTTGCCAAGCCTGCCCTGCTCACCAGCGTCCTCCGGCTGGCTGCCCAGCCATCCTGATAGAGGCCGCGGCAGGCATCCTGCAGAAAATCCTTCAGCACACGAGAGACCTCGTGCAGTGAGAAGGCAGGTGACCCAGAGGGCAGCTCCCGGGACTGCTGAGCACCCAGGCCTGCCAGTGCCAGCCGGCCCTCCTCAAGCTTGTGCTGCAGCAGGCGGAAGAGCAGGCTCTTGGGGGCCACGGTGCGGTAAAGCTGCTGCAGCCGCCCGTAAGTCAAGAAGTCTGCCATGTCGGCACCGTTGTCCACAAAGAGGCGCACGAACTCGGGCTTATTGCTCACCAGGGCGTCCATCATCACCTCCTCCAGATCACAGGACTGGGCTCCCCCAGGGGAGATCAGATGGTAAGCAGGCGGACAGAGGAGCCAGGGGAGAGAACTAACCTCTCCCTGGATACCAGCCTGCCCCTCAGACAGCACAGGAACAGGGGAGCAGAGAACACTGGACCAGAAGGGCTTGATAGCTAGTGCTCACCGCGACCTCCCCTGGACTCAGGCCTCACCCACACCCCAGCGTCACCCATCCTGTCCTGTGTGATGACCCAGCCTCGCCTGGGCACACCCATCTAAAGACAGCTGCACCAGAGGGGGCCTGGACAGCAGGCCCAGGACCAGCAGCCCACACCGTCAGTGCAGTCCCTATCCTGGGTGACTGGGGCAGCACCTTCCACTCCACGTCCCCGCTGAAGATCTCACTCTTGGCGATGTCCACGTGGTCCCAGGCCACAGCCAGCTTCAGCTCATCCAGATAGTCCTGGGCCTCTTGGCTGTGACTCTTGCAGGCTATGGGCAGAGGGAGTGGCAACTGAGGGTCCACGGCACCCTGAGCAAGGGCTGGAGCTTTGCACTTGGCCCCGAGGACCCTTGGAGGACCAGCAAGTGCCACCTCTGAGCTGTGCTGAGAGGCATGAGTCTGTCAGAACGTAGGAGCCCCGGGTCCTTTGGAACAGGGTCCAGTGGCATGGAAGGGAGCCTCCCAGTCATGGGGCCTCTAACAGGTAACATCCAGGCCTTGAAACTACGACCTAGCATTCAAGGTCAAAGAGCCTTTCCAGGATGTTCCTGCACAGTCACAGGTCTACCATGGGAAAGGTCACCTAGGGGGGCTGCCACCTCTAAAGCCCACTGTCCCCTACAAGTGAAGCACACAGGCCTTCGTGTCTATGACTGTGAAGCAGCCTTGGAGTTCCCAAGCTGCCTACGGGAGGTAGGAGTGTGTCTGCATGGGGTTCACTGGGCCTCACTGTTGGGAAGTCCTAGAGCACACAGCACCCACGTGGAGGGGACTCCCAGCCAAGTGTGTCCCCACCCGTGCTTGGCATTGCCCATCCCAGGCTTGGGCCTGTGTGCCCTGCCAAAAGCGGCCTAAGTTCAGCCCCATAGCACATTTGGCTACAGTGGAAAGTGCATGTGTGACAAACGCATGTCAGCCGCGGGACAGACAAGCACACTATGACATCATCACAGCCTTGAAAAGGGAAGATCCAGGGAGGTAGTGGAGTGGCATAAGCACCTGCCCACCAAGCCCTAGGTCCTGAGTTTGATCTCTGGTAAAAAAAAAAAAAAAAAGAAAGAAAAGGAAGGCAACAAGCTGGATGGTGGAGCATGTCTGTGCTCCGTGTGGCACTCAGGAGGACGAAGCAGGAAGATCTTGCAAACTCAAGGCCTGTCTGGGTTACAGAGTGAGGTGTGAGACCCTGTCACAAAAAGCCAGGAAGAAAAAGAAAGGACACTGTGGTCACACTCTATAGCACAGGTGGACCTGAGGACACCATGATAAACAAAGGAAGCTGGACACCAAAGGCCTCCTATCACCAGTCCATTCACATGAGCTGCTGCAGGTGGGCCAATTCATAGAGACAGAGGTGGACAGGTCGTGGGCAGGGCTGGCGCAGTTGGGCATGACTGGTCACGGGCATAGGCTTCTTTGTGGGATAATGAACATTACAGGAACCCCAGCAGCTCTGTCAAGGAAGCCTCACCTTTTACCAGCGCCTTGAGAATGACGGTGTCCAGGGCCTCAGAGGCCTCCTGCTCGAAGTTATACACGGTGAGCAGGTGTGGGTGCGAGGTGATGTGCTGCAGCTGTGGACCGCAGGGCCGATGAGGACAGCACCATGGTAGGGCGCAGAGTCCCTCATGGGTGGACATGCACCCTCTACCTGTGGGGTGCAGCTCACAACTCCCCACAGACTAGGGCACAGGTGCCTGCCAAAGGGCCCTGCCCCTTAAGTGCCTGATGCAGGAGGGCTGGGGTCTGGCAGCTGGAGGCAAAGGGCCTGTGCAGGATGGCACAGGGCTGCACAGAGAGCACACTGCCAAGGATTTCCTAAAGGCCAGCCCCACCCAAGGAGGACAGTTGGGGGACTGAGATGGCCAGAGCATCCCTCCCCTGCCACGCCCCTGGGGATCACATACCAGCTTGGTCCAGTGCGTGATAGCCTCCCAGGAGAAGTGCTCCCCTGGGAACTTTTCTCTCAACTGCTTCTCAGTCACCTGGGGCACCAGTAGCTGGGGCTGGTTCATCAGGGTAGCAAGCACATCAGCAATGCCCCCAGATCCTGCCACAATCAGCCACGGGGCCGCCTGCTCCACGGCCCTGGACATCCTCTGAGGAGGCAGGGAGAGCACAGCAAACCTCTGTCGGTACAGGGGACCTCAGGATGCACACGTGGGGGTGCCCTCTTCCTGCCCTGTCCCAGAGTGCCCTGTGGACCCACCAGATGCTCCTGGGGGTTTCAGCCAGCCCACACCTCCTCCACGCACATACCTCCAGGGTGCTGGGATCACCATTGACCAGCAGACAAAGAACAGGGATCTCGATACTGCTGGTGCCTGGGGACAAGTAGCCATGAGGTCTCTCCAGTGCTGAGGGTGCTCCAGGATAACGAACAAGGGGATTCTCCTGGCAGGGTTGGGGGGCTACCCAGACCTTCAAGGCCTCCAGCTACCACATGTCTGGGCACAGCTGGCATAAAATTTTTTCTTAATGAAGAATAGACTCTAGGCTGAACATCAAAGCCTCGAGGCCTAGCGATCAAGGCTGAAGGTCTACATCTACTCTGTCTAAGGTGGTCACTTCCAGCCAGCTCACTGCAATGTCAGCATCATGTAACATAAAGAGAAAGACAGCTCGCTTGGCCCAGGCCACGACATCCTCAGGGGCTATCAGGAGCTATACTCAGCAGACTGAAGAGTGAAGAAGGAAAGTGTTTCTGGTCTCACAGCCCAGAGCTGGGAATGAACTTCTGCCTGCAAAGCCCCCAGAGAAGTCTTCTACCCAGACCATGTCATCTGGAGGCCTGGAATTACCCACTGGGAAGCTGACCCTCCGGCAGGGATGGCTTCCAGTGAGGAAAGGTACCTAGTGATAGCCTCAAGAATGAACTAAGTGGGCCACGCAGTACTGGGCCAGCAGCGCTGCACATTCTATCCACAAGGTGCTGGAACTGGACACTCTGTGTTCTCACTGTTAAGAACATCTTGCCAAGTCAGCCTGACCATGGAATTGCACTTTTGCTTATTTATATTCTATTGCTTATTTATATTCATACATATTATAACATTTATATTTTGTGCTTATAAATTAAGAAAAAAAACACCTAGTATTTTCCTGCTAAATCCAGCTACAGAGATGGGGCCAGGGATATAGCTCAGTGGCATAAGCACCCACATGGCTAGTGCAAGGTCCTGAGTTCAATCCCTTGTACTAAAATAAAAATAAAAATAAAAATCCAGCTATGGAGGAAATGCTGCCCTCCGGTAGCGACATGCCTTGAGACCAGCGGTAGAAAGGGCTTCTTAAAACTAGATTTTTGGCCCCTCCTTCCCTCCCTCTCTCCTTCCTTCTTTTCCATTTTATTATTATTATTTTTATTTTCATTTGTATTTTAGGGAAGGGTCTACAGGGTGTTCAGGTTCATTACTAGATGGGACTCATAGTGATCCGCCTGTTTACAGCCTCCAAAGAGCTGGGATTACAGGTGTGCACCACCTCAACAACCAGTCTCCATTGCTGTCTCAGTGCACCCCAGGGGCGGGGCCAGTACTGTAGGCCTGGGGATCGAACTCTGGCCCCTATGCCTGCTTCAGGTGCTTTAATCCGCTGAGTTATTTGGCCGGCCCTCTTCCCTTTCTTGTTTCCTGTTCTTCCGTTCTCCTGGGTATGGAATCCAGTGCCTTCACATTGAGCCCTATCCCAGCCCTCCTTTCTACTTTTCAAGTTTTTTTTTTTTTTTTTTTTTTTTTGCCTTTTTGAGACAGGGTCTCGCTATGCAGTTGAGGCTGGCCTTGAGCTCACTTTTGTAGCCCAGGCTGGTCTCAAACTCACACCAATCCTCCTGCCTCAGCCTCCCGAGTGCTGGGATTACAGGCATGCTCCACCATGCCTGGCCTCTTCTTGCTTTTTAAAGCCTCAAGCCCACAGCCAGGGCAACCCCAGTGAAAACAGCTGTGACCACCTTCTGACAAGGATGTCATTGCCTAGCTGTGCCCCTCTGGCAGCCCAGTCTGGATGCTCAGGCATGTAGTGGGGGGCACCCCCACCCCCCCACATGCCAGCTCCTCATGTCCACTGTGCCCCAAGCAGTGTCCCCATCAGGTAGGGCCTCACCCCCGTAGCCTGTCCTCTGCTGGGAGATGTGCTCCTCCAGCTGAAGCCGTAGCTCTGCCAGCTCATCCCCCTTCCCAGGAGTGCCTGACTCCACCAGGATGAAGTGGGACAGGTTGCTGTCCAGGGGACACAGGAGGCCCTGGCTGCCGCCATCGTTTGCAGGGTAGTGGATGGGTCTGTCCTCCTGTGCCCAGTGGGGAGACACAAGCCAAGCCCTCGGGAGGCAGCCTAGGCAGCCCCTTGCCGAGTGCTCCATGCTACACTGTGCCACAGAGCTGGGTGAGATTCTGTCTCCAGCCCTCACACAGAGGCCTGTCCCCAATGGACTGAACATGGCGACAGTCAGGCCTGTGCAAGATCCCCCTTAAACTCCTCTGGACCAGAGTCCAGACTGCACCAGGCGACCGCCAGGGCCTCTACTTTGTAGTGCTGTAGATGGACTCTAGGCTGGGGAACTGGAACATGAACCTGCCTGGAAAGGCTCTTGGTTAGGGTACACAAGGATTGGGTGATAGGGGTGGACGGCAGCCTGTTTCTGGTCCCCCAAGTTCACACTACCACGAGTCTGTCTTCCTGAACAATCCATCATCTGGTGGCATGTGCTGGCCCTGCATCCCTGCACTCCACTGCTGCCCACTGTTTTACCACATTTTAAGCCTATGGCCCCAATCCTGTAGGGCCACCCCACCCTTGGGAACCCAGAGGGCAGGGACTGGCCTGTCCATTTCCCTTCCAGCCTCCCAGGCCCACAGAACCCCAGCAGCCACTGTACTGCGAGCCAGTCAGTCACCTGGGCATCATCGAGAAGCTGATGGTGCAGAATGCGGCCCAGGGAGGCAATGCCGATGGCCACCACGCGGACCTTGGTTGATGTACTAGCCAGAGAATGATCACGCACAGCCTGCCCGACGTGCCGGGCTAGGCCCACGCGGAGGGCGCTGGTCAGGATCCATGCACCTACAGAGGTGGAGGGAAGGTTCGTTGTGTCCTCCCCAGGAGCCCGGGTTCGGCAGAGCGGCCCTGAGCCCTGGGACCAATCATGGCGGATGACCTTAGGTGCTTTGAAGCACTGGTAGGGAGACGGAGGCTCGAGAGGGCCAGTAGCCTACCTAAGGCCATTGAGCAACCTGGGGCTGGCTAAGTAGTAGCCCCACCTGCTGGCCTGGAGGGGATATGTTACACCCAACCTCTACTGCAGCTGTGCACAACCTGGACAAGTCAGGACACAACTCTGCCCCATGCCTCTGCTGGACCAGGCCTCTAGTGTTGCAGCCACGATATTGGTGCTATGCTCACTTCTACAGTGTTGAATTTAGAAATTCCAGGTCGTCTCACCAAGCATCTATAGGCAGAGTTGGCCTCAAAATAAGGTTCCATAATTTGATCCTGCCATCAATGACCAGGGGACATGAGGGGTGACATAGGCCCCACCCTGGGTACACCTTGGGGCGTTGGTGCAGAAGAGGCAGCCCACAGCGGGGCAGGACTACTGCCTCATCTGCAGTGTAGCCCAAGAGCTGCTTTTGCAGCACCGGGCACAACCTAAGGGGCCAAAGGTGGGAAGGAACAAAGAGCAGCAGAGGTGGGTGGAGCCCCAGCCCCCCAGGGTGCCCTATCCTGGCTCCAGGGGCAGCATCGGGGGCCTCACCAGTGCTCTGAGCCGCCTTCACCAGCCCTTTGCGCAGCACGTCCCGCAGCCAGGCCTTCATGGGGAAGGGCCGCTCTTCACCCACCAGGGACACCACCAGGTTGGGGGCTGGCAAGTGCCACTCGCTGAGCAGTAGGTTGAAGAGCACAGAGGGGGCCACACTGCCGGGCACCTTCACGAACTGTGGGCAAGGGTGCAAGTGGGTTCAGGTTGAGGAGCGGGAGGAGCTCAGGGCACAGGGCAGGAAGGAAGGAAGAGGAGGCCAATGAGGGCCCTCTCGGGGCAGAGCAGGTCCAGCCTGTACCTCCATTGGCTGGGTGATTGCCAGCTGGGGAAGGGCGGCTTCCTCTTAGGTGAGAGACTGGGCAGAGGGTCTTGGACACCCCTGACCCTGGCACCTCCTAGACCTCTCAGGTTCACCCTGGAAGTTCCAATGTTTGCTGCAGCTAGAAGCCAGAGTCATTCCAGAGTCACTCCTGCTCTAAAATGCTGCCTGTCTGGTTTGGGGGCTCTGAGCCCAACATGAGCAAAGTGGCCCCTGTGCCTGGGTTAGCAAGCACTGGGTGTTCAGCCTCAGGGACTTGGGCACAGCAAGGTCACTCGGATGAGGCTGCCCCTACCTTGCCTCGCTTCTTCCCAGATTCTCCAAAGTCAACTTCACCCCGGCACAGGCTTGGCACCTGCCTGGGTGCAACATCTGGAGGGCTTTTGGGACTGGAGCTCCGGGCAGGATCCATGCTGGCTTCTCTGCAAGGACACAGGCCTTTGAGAACAAGGACACCAGACCCCCATTCCTTCCTTTTGTGGGTTGTAGCTGCCTGGAGAATGACCCAAGGTGCAGCAGGGACGCATTCCATTCCTCCCATGGTGCCCTGGGCCAGGGACAAAGGCTGCATCCTTCCTCCATGCCTCTGGAGCCAGCACAGGAGCTTAGCCCACAGGAAGCTACGCCCCAATCCTTACCCTTGGTGTCAGCAAATGTGACCAGTTTTGGGCAAAGGGTCTTTGCAAATGTGGTTAAGATAAAGAAAGATGAGCCGGGCGTGGTGGCACACGCTTGTAATCCCAACACTCGGGAGGCTGAGGCAGGAGGATTGGTGTGAGTTCGAGACCAGCCTGAGCTACAAAAGTGAGTTCAAGGCCAGCCTCAACTGCATAGCAAGACCCTGTCTCAAAAAGACAAAAAAAAAAAGATAAAGAAAGATGAGCCTGGCTTAGTGGTACACACCCATAACCTTGGCACTCTGGAAGGCTAAGGCAGAGTTGCTCATTTAGTGACTTGGCAAGACCCCGTCTCAAAATTTAAAAATAATAAAAAAGCTGGGGATGTACTTCCCTGAGAACTTGTGTTCAACCCCATACTGGAGAGAGGAAAAGGGAGAGGGAGAGGGAGGAGAGGGAGAAGGAGAAGGAGACGAAGAGGGGAGAAGGGGAGAGAGAGGGAGAGGGGCGAAGGGGAGGGAGAGGGAGAAAGTGTGGGTAGACATAGATACATGTACAGAAAGAAGATGGGGAATCACAGAAGAAAGACACAGACTGAGGATAGAGGCAGAGCTGGGGCAATGTGGTCACAAGTTCAGGGGTGCCTGGAGCCCCAGAAGATTCCTTCCTCTCCCTGCCCCAAACCTTCAGAGGGAGTACAGCCCTCCCGGCCCCTTGACTTAGGACTTGGGGCCTCCAGGACTGTGAAGCAAGTTCCCATTTGCTAAGCTGCCCAGTTTTGTGGTCCAATGTGAGGCCAGCCGGAGGCCACTGATGTAGACACTGACCCAGATGGGTTAGCTTGACACCAAGCTTGGCATGCAGACCCTTTCTGGGGCCTGGCCCAGCACCCTCAGCTCATCCTGAGACTCTGTCTTGGCACTCTGCTGGGCTCTGGGCTGCCTGGGGTTCTGCCTAGGGGAAAGAAAATCCTGCCCATTTCCTGCTCCCAAAGAAGTATCTCAGCCCGCAGCACTGCAGAGGGACAGCATTGAACATGGCCTTTCTGAGCTGCAAGTGTCTTGGAGCCCTGGTGGTGGTGGTGGTGGGGGGTGCAGTGGATCCTTGACTTGTGGGCTTGATTCGTTCCCAAGGGCTGATTGTGACTCAGGTTGTCAACTGAAGGCTCAGGCTCCCCTACACAGCCTTCCAATCTCTGCTTAACAGGCAGATCTCAGTGTCCTTAGAGAAAAGCCAGCCCAGGATTTCTCAGTTAACCCCATACAGGAAAGGAGATGCTATGATGTCCCTTCTAGAACCCTGGGAGGGTTAAATCTGTATTTGAGCCCATCTGGAAGCACAAGCAGCTGACATCCTGGTCACCACTCAAGACTTTGGTTGTCAATTAAAACTAAAATTCTGGTCATCACCCACGTTGTTCAGACATGTGTGCGGCCATAACTCAAGGGTCCACTGTACTCTTGTCCCAGTTGCCTTAACAAAGACCAGAGGCCTAACGCAGCAGCCTCTGATTCCCCACAGTGCTGAGGCAGGAGTCCTAGGTCCAGGTGGCGCAGGGCTGCTCTGCTGCAAACTCCAGGGCGTGGCCTGTCCTGCCTCCTCCAGCTCCGAGACTGCAGGCCTTCATTGCCAGGCATATCACCCACGTCACTGCCTCTGTAGTCATACGGTCTTCCCGCTGTGTCTCTGTGTCCTCTCCTCTCCTCCTTTCCCCTCCTCTCCCTCTTTTCCTTCCCTCCCATTCTCCTCCCATCCTCCCCTGCCCCTCCTTTTCCCTCCCCTCTCCCCTCCTTTTTTTTCAGAACAGTGCTCACTTGACAAAGGCCCTGAGTTCCCTCAATCACACCTGCAAAGATCATAGTTTCACCCAAGGTTATAGTCTGAATCATTGGGTAGGCACTATTGTACTTTTAGTTGTCCCCTTAGTTTGGGGGAAGGTTCGTCTTGTGCCCTGTGTCCCATGGCAGGCTGTGCACAGCTGGAAGTGTCCCCTGATCTAGGCTATGAAGCCTCAGCCTGAGAGACAGAGATGGACAGACAACGGTAATGTCTTTCCCTGTCCCCCAAGCCTCAGCCTGGAATAAGGCAGTGGGCAGCTACTGTTATGGGATCCTACAGGGACCCCTTTGTTCCCTGTGAGCTATGAGCATAGGCAGGGTCACTTCTCAGATTTCAAGGGTGGGGATTGGCCTTAAATCCTGCGACCCTGGGCCCGACGGGATGGCTCAGTGGTCTAAAGCGCCTGCTTGGGAAAGCTTGGGCGGCTTCAGGGACCGCAGTTCAATCCCCGGCACCACATGCTGTGCCAGCCCTGCCCTCGGGGCGGGCTGAGCCGGCCATAAATATGAGTGAATAAACAAAGGTTCTGAAACAAGAAAAAAATAAATAAATAAAATTTAAAAAAAAAGAAAGAATTTTTTA